>CAODLS010561142.1:0-26890 GCA_948243855.1 Flueggea neowawraea | reverse complement strand
TTCTTAATTTTTTAATTTTTTATGAAAAAATTTAGTATAGTGTGTCATTTTCCCAAGGAAAAATGCCAGATAGATACTCTCATCATCCCCCATTGGATGTGTAATCTAGTAGGTCCAATCCAAACAACAGAACAGCAAAAGTAAGCAACGCATTAACAAGTGTACACAGGACTACAGCCTTATGTAATGAAGTGACTAGATGGACATTTTTGTCTTGCTGTCTATTTTAGCCATATAATTTCTACATGGATTCTTTTTAAACAAACAAACCCATTTAACCACTTTTTTTTGTCAAAAATTAACATTACATAAGAGAACCCACTAAAAACCACCATAATAATATTAGACTCATGGATTTTGGAGGGTAATATTAAGAACGCATGTCCATTTGACAAAAGAAGGTTACTAATTCTATAGGCTAACTCAAATCTCAATAAAAATATGTTTTTTCAATGAATACAAACTGCTAGAATAGATGCAAAATTAAACCCTTCGGTACAGTTCATTAGTACTAATGTCTAACTTTTACGTTAAAAACTTGATAGTTCGATTCTTACCTAACTAAATAAAATTACCTATAAAAAAAGAAAAAAACTTACAAGTTATATATATAAAAACACAATCTTGTATTTTGGTTTTAGGAATTGATGGTGTCAAAACAAGGTTCTTGGATGTTAATTTGAAAAAAAAAAGAAGCAAACAAAAAAGCAAGAGAAGAGGAGGAGCCAAGTAGGGCAGTAGTAGTAACAGTAGTAAAGCAAAAGAAAGAAGAGGTCTTTCTCATACACAGATCCCTATGGAATGCAGGAAGGATGCCCAGCATTGCTTGCTGTATTTCATTATTCTTTTTGTTTAGTTTAAAGGAACTTGCTTTGTTCTCTTTAGAAATCTTTTCAGTGAGAGAGTGCATACATACTTCCATAGATTCATTCAGCTGCAGGTTTTTGGATTTATTTTTATTTTGCAGTCTCAAGGTTTTTTTATTTGGTCCAACCCACTTCTGCACTCTCACAACAAAACAAACCAAAAAAAAAGTTCGTTTTTTCAAGAGAAAGGTATTGGTATTGTTGTTGTGTATATGATTAGTTTATTTTGTCTCAATGATTGAGTTGCCTTGTTGCTTCAAGAAGCTCACCAAGTATCTCTTCTCCTAAATTTTCAACACGACTAAAGATATGATGTCTATGACCAATGATGACACCACCAACAACAGTAGTAGTAGCAGTACTAACTGGTTAGGTTTCTCACTCTCTCCAAACCAATTGAAAATGGAGTTGGTTCCATCTTCATTACATGCCAACCAGAACCCAACAGTACTGTCTTCTTCTGCTGCTGCTGTGCCTTCTGCAATCCCAACAAGTTTTTTCCACTCCCCACAGCAACACTTCAACTATGGCATTTACTGTGGTGTTGAAGGTGAAAATGGAGGAAATGGTGGTTTGTACTCTCATCACATGCCTGTTATGCCATTGAAGTCTGATGGGTCACTTTGTATTGTTGAAGCTCTCTCCAGGTCACACACACAAGGTAATTTAATTACTTGTTAGTACCTGCTTTGCACTGTTTTTGTGTGTGCGCGTCTCTGATGACCCTATTTTTCTTTTAATGTGAAGCAGCAAGTTCAACTCCAAAATTAGAGGACTTCTTTGGTGGTGCAACAATAGGGTCCCATCACTATCAAAGCAATGATAACAGAGAAGCTATGCCTCTTAGCTTGGACAGCATGTATTACCAGCACCAGCACCAGATTCAGGTCCAACAAAATCCTTACTACTCGAACTTGAGGACCACCAATGATGTGTTACTACCAGAAGAAGCCAAAGAAGCTCAAGTTTTTCCAACAATGGGAGGTCCAGATGATGGCATGAAAAATTGGGTTTCAAAGAACTACCAAAGTAGCAATCATGCAATGGAGCAGCAAAGATTAATTGGTTCTAACATTAATGACAATAATAACAGTGGAAGTGAATCTGGTGGTGCTATTAGTGCAGTTTCTTATGGTGATTTACAATCATTGAGCTTGTCAATGAGTCCTGGTTCTCAATCAAGTTGTGCCACTGGTTCTCACCAAATTTCACTAGCTGTTACTGACTCTGTATTAGCTGTTGAAACCAGGAAAAGAGGAGTTGAGAAGATTGATCAGCAGCAACAGAGGCAAATTGTTCATAGGAAGTCTATTGATACCTTTGGTCAAAGAACTTCTCAGTATAGAGGTGTAACAAGGTAGAAGCATTTTAATTTTTCTTTCAAAAGATGATTATTTTCTTGAATTTGAATTATTCATGAGTTTAATTTCTTTGGCTTGTGAGATGATTATTAGGCATAGATGGACTGGGAGATATGAGGCACATTTGTGGGACAATAGCTGCAGAAAGGAAGGACAGACAAGAAAGGGGAGGCAAGGTGAGAAATAAATTTTGAGCTATAATTGATGTATAATAATTTTGAGCTATAATTGATGTATAATAAATTTTGAGCTATAATTTTTCTTTCTCTTTTTTTTTTTGGTTGGGAGAATATATTAACCGTTGTGTTTTTCTGAATCGCCTATTGAGGGTCTTCTTCTGTCACTGTGGCCACCTCATATATGCAGTTTATCTTGGTAGGTGAAATTCTTATCTCATAATCAATTTGCATCTTTTTACTCTATGACCTAATGTGAGTACAGACCAGTATTGATTTGAAGACATAAAAACTGGACTTTTATTTTGATTTTTTAGCTAACAGTAGTTCATAATGTGCATGATCTTTTCTTCTGATTCATTCTTTTTTTTGAAATTATTTTTATCAGGTGGTTATGATAAAGAAGAAAAAGCAGCAAGGGCTTATGATTTGGCTGCATTGAAGTATTGGGGTTCAACAACTCACATAAACTTCCCAGTAAGTTGTGCTTGTGATTATCAGAATTGGTTTTGCATTTTTGGTTTGTAATTTTAATTTCTAAATTTTTGTTTTTCTTAATTAAATTTTTAGTTGAGCACTTATGAGGAGGAGCTTGAAGAAATGAAGAACATGAGTAGGCAGGAATTTGTAGCCAATTTGAGAAGGTGCCATTTATTTCATTTTACTCTTTCTTTCTATAGAACATGTAAAAAGAAAGGGAAATGTGTGAAGATAAAACTCATCGCTTTATTCAAGTTCTTTGGCAGGAAAAGCAGTGGGTTCTCAAGAGGAGCTTCAATGTACAGAGGAGTGACAAGGTTAAATTGCCAGAAAGCGAATTCAATGATAAAGTTTCCCATTATTTATTGCATTTTGCAGGCTTTTTCAATTTTCTTTGACAACAATAGGAAAACATTATTATCATCATGCATATGCATATGATGCCGAAGATTGATTTGGCATTCCTTTAAAGATAATCTACTAACAAATGAAAATTTCTTTCCTGTTATTTGCTAACTTGTATTTCTTTTATCATTTCAGGCACCGTCAACATGGAAGATGGCAAGCTAGGATAGGAAGGGTTGCAGGCAACAAGGACTTGTACCTTGGAACATTCAGTAAGCTTACCTTTGTCTTTATCTATCATAATTATTTGATTGTATAAGTTTTCTTCAATGTGCAACAGTGAACAACCCAAACCTCGTTCGCGTTTCACTTTTCCTGTTTGTAGCCCTTTTATTCTACGTGTTAAGACGCACTTTGCTATTGCATTCTTTTGAGCTAAGATTAATGTTGTAGTTGCTTGCACTGTACTTGCGGGTGGTATCAACACGTCTGGATGACATTCTTATAGTTAAAAAATTAATTTGAGTGGTTTTTGCCTCTTTGTTATTGGTAGAATCAACAGGAAATTCATAACTGAATACTATTCTACTTACGTCAAGTGAAGCGAATTCAGATTATTATCAGATTGATGCATAATTTCTAGAAAGTTTGCATAGCAATAACAATGATACGATTTGCTGTTTGTTGTGTAGGCACGCAAGAAGAAGCTGCCGAAGCTTATGATATTGCGGCAATTAAATTTCGGGGTACCAATGCTGTTACCAATTTTGACATAAGTAGATACGATGTGAAGAGGATTTGCTCAAGCTCTACGCTCATAGCTGGCGACCTTGCGAAACGGTCACCAAAAGACGTAGCTCCTGGAGCCCTTGAGGACTATAATTCATGTGCATCAGCATCTCCTCAACCCACGCAAGCCATAGCCAGTGGTGAAGCCTCAGATGAATTTGCTGACATGGTGTGGAGCTCAGGTGCAGACGAACACCAGCAGCAGCAAAGCGCACATGCTACTAACAATGAGGTGCCACTTTTTGGTTCAAGTAGCAGGAATTCCTCGACACCAGGCAGTCCGAAAGGTTCGGCTGGCTTGGCCCGTGAGTTTGGCATTGGTGGGGGAGACTACTCCCAGAACTACTCGTCGTTGAATGGTTCCAAGTACGAGGGTGACAATTGTGGTAGTGAGCATGAGGCAAGTAACGAGGGGAACGGTAATACGGGGTTGGCAAATCAAGTGCCAATGTTTGCTTTATGGTATGACTAGTGCAAGTTATTTGTAATATGGAAGTATTGAATTAGGTTGGCAGATGAAGGTTAGATGGTAGCAAAAAAATATCACACGGAAGTTTCAAGATTTTACGTAGGAATCGAACAACTTTATGTTTTGATGATGTAGGGCTGGTGTGGTTCCTACATTTTGTAACATCAAATTATTAGAAAGTAAGTGCAGGATGAGGGTTTTCTTCAGTTATCTTATTTCTTATCATAAGTTGCTTTTCTGCAGTATATTCCCCATGTGCTTGATGTGACACAGGTTTTGGGTTTTTTAAACTTAAGTGTGTGCTATGTCAACTTGTAACAGATCTCGTAACATAGGCGAAATGTTAGAGTATAGTTAAGTAATTTAATTTTGACACGATCAATTCATTATGTTAAGGCATTGAACAATTTATCAAATTTATTTTTAAAAAGACTAAGTTATTTTTTAAAAATGCATTTTTTAGTATCTTAATTGCGATCATAAATACTGAATCAACTAAGTTTTCGTTTCTTTTCTAAGTTTTTTTTTGTATACCTTATTTTGCTCATGAAGTTAATTAATTTAAACTCTTTGGCAATGCTACTCTTCATGTTTAAAGTTGAAGTAACAAGAATATCCATTTCTAAAATTACGGCCATTTTTTACTGTTTTTTCTAACACAATCGATCGAATCTACCAAAACTTGTTAAAATCTACCTCGTACAAATAATTGTAAATTAGAACAAAATTTTACTCTTTTCTCTATTTTTAATTTTAATCATAACTGTTAAAAAAATAAAACTAATTTAAATAATAAAACAAATTTAAATTAAATAATATATTTTGATCATTGTATTGGAATGTAAGGGGTCGGGGGAAAAAAAGAAAGAAAGAAAGGTAAATGGTGGTGTATATTTAGTTGGACTAATGAGGAGACATGCAAAGCTACAAGACAACACCGGGGACAATGGCACAGTTTGAGGGCCATCCCATCACATTATTAACCTGAAATGAATTGTCACTGCTCCCTCCACCAGCCACCAGGGACCACCGAATCCCCTGGGTTGCCACAACACCAACCCCCAGCAACACACCTTTCTTTATACTATATCTTCCGTACAAAAGTTGTATTATTCTATATATTATCTATAAAATTACTTAAACTTTATATAGGTTATTAACTTTATATATATAGAAAAAAGAACCATCTTCCCTCCAAATTAGGATTGCTTACAATGTCCTAAATTATTTTGTTTATTTATTCAATAACTTTATATAGTGTATAGTGGTTTTTTTTATAGTTGTTGTTTATGCTATTTAAATTTAAAATCTAATTTATAAGTAATTGTTTACTAACTAAATTATCTTTATCATAATTCTAAAATATATCATTCTTTTACTTTTTTTTCTACACGATTTATTAAACTTATTGATTAGCAGTCTATTTTTATTATTGGACTATTTTTTACCTAATATACAAAATAATAGAAATTTACAGGTTAAATTTTGATTTAAAATTCAATGAGCAGCAATTACCAAAAACAATATTCTAATATTATCAAAGAACATCTAAAATGTAAACAACGGACTCGTTTGACACATAACATATAACATAAAGTATTTTCTAATAATTAATAAAAATAAATAATAACAAATAAAAATATAACAAATTTTTAATAAAATTAATTATATATAATATATTATATATTTCAAAAAATATACTATACTGGACCAATGTTAAACAAGTCCAACAAAAAATTGTTGATTGGAGAAGAGGGATAAATGTTGGGATGGGAAGAAGTCAAAGAAGTAAGTGAAGGCATTGACTCTAAAGGGAGAGAGAGAGGAGAGAGAGAGTCTGCAATACGCGGGAAGAGGTGTCTTAAATTGCGTGCCCTTCCTTCCTAGCTTTATGTCTCTGTCTCTCTCTCCATTTGCTGTCTTCTTTTCTTTTTAAATTTCCCACTCTGCCCCCTCCCCACTCGCTCTTCTCCGCGCGTTCTTCCCACTTTCTCTATCTACCTTGTCCTTACACTCCTTAATTATTCTTCAGTTCTTAAATTGAAAATAATAAATAAATAATAAATAGATCCAGTATTTCTTAATGGTATATTAAGAAAATACATTCATATATCATAACTTTAAAAGTTCAAGCTAATAATAATCTATTTCTCTACATAGACAGTGTCCGATTAGATGATAGACTTTCAAAAATGTATATAAACTAGTATGAGACTTACGCAATGCCGTGGGTTTTTTTTTCTCTCAAACGCCTATGTTTAGATAATAAAAATAGTACTACATTATAATTATAATTACGTAAACATAAAAGGCTAAAAATGAAAGAGGTAAGAAAAGAAATTTATAAGACAAATTTGTGATAATATTAAATCGATTACATATCGCTAGATCAATTTCAAAACACTTTTTTAAAAACTACATTTGAGTGTAGTTATATGAGTTTTCTTTATTGTATATAAAAATTTTCGAACCCAATCTATGCTTGACTTTCAAACAACAACATGCATTCTGAAAATCTTGAATATGTGATGCAACTAAAATGTACTAAAACATCATACCATGCTGATTGCATATAAGAAAGGGAACTGTTTGGAAAAAAAAAAAGAAGAAAATCCCAAAACGAACCCGAATCAATTGAATTCAATGTAACTTGTTTTCAGTAAACAATAGATTTCTGTTATATTTCCGATAAAAGGTACGATGCTTTTATTGAGACTCATGCCTCAATCTCCTCTGCAAGGGAATATGTACGAAATCACTGAAATGGTTCTCTTTTTTTTGGCAGTTAAAAAAGATTTTAAAGATGGATTCGACTCAGAAACAAATCTAACAAAACACAACCCGAGCCAGAGACTCTTCTTTTTTTTTTTTTGGCTAAGAGCCAGAGACTCTTCAAAACCAAATTGTAACGTACAAACAAACAAACAAACAAAACTCTACTGCAAAGATACGTCATGACTTCATAGTCATTTCTTTGTCACGACTCTGTGTTCAATGTAGATTGTAGTGAAGCTAGCACGTAGTAGTACTGTTTAGATGCTTGGCTAGAGCTAGGGTTTTAGGTGCTAGGGTTCTTTTGCATGGTTTGGGAGTCTGGGCTACTTATTAAAAAGGCTTTTACCAGCTATGCTTTTTGCTTGCTTTGTGCGCTGGAAACATTAACTCAGTAGCTGCTTTGGCTCTACAAATTTCATTACTTAGGTTGCATGCTTTGACTTTTCTTTTGAGTTGTTTAATTCTGTTGGAACTGGATTTGGAACTTACAGAACCATTGGCATTTTGATCTGTGGGGTTTTGGGCCTTGTTTTATGAGCCTAACCCTAACTAATTTCCCTAACTAAATTGTGAGTAGATGAACGAGATAACATGTTTCTATTGAAAATAAAGGTTTTAGTGATTAATTGTAACACTCAATTTTTCTTTTTTTATAAGAATCTCAGCACACACAATTTTTATTTGTGAATTGGTGTAGAGTTATAATGCAAAATATATTACATGTATATTTGTGTGAAGCCTCTCAACCGCAAAAGTGTTCATTGTTTTTTGAATAACATTATAATATTAAATTATTTTTTGCTATACAATCTATTTGCTAATTTATGATTTACTTGCATATTTAGCATTCAATCTACTATTAATTAATACTACTCGTTATTTGTTTTGTAAATTAATTAGCATGTCTTGATTACACGGTTATAATTCGAATAAAGAAAAAGAAAAAAAACCCTAAAACCACCAAGTTCAAACATACTGGTTACTGACATAAAAAGAAAACATATCTAAATTGTCATGAACGAGACTGGAGTTTTCTTGTTCAAAAAAGAGAAGTAGACTAGATTTTGTAAATTTTGTAATGAACCAAAAAATGATTGCAAAACTAAAATTGGTGACGAATGCAAGCAAAAAAGAAATAGTCGTATATCCAGAGAGAGTTAAAGGACAAAAGAAAGCATGCCACCAATGGGAATAAAGCGTGCCTTTCAACTTCAACACAGACGCAGGCCTCTATAAGAAAACAAAACTAGCAACAATTTCCGAGGCATTACTTGCCATATTATTGCTTCCATTGTCTAACCTTTCATGTCATCATAGCTGAGTCTTCTTCCACCACCCACCCCTTCATTTACTCTCTCTCTCTCTCTCTCTCTCTGTTTGATTTAATGGAACCATTTTTTTTTTTGTAGGATGGAACTTAAGTTTTTGAAAGATTCTCATTTTATCTCTAATGTCCTTTTCAACATGGTGTTATAGCATTTCCAATCGGTGATATGTATTTTTAATTAACACTTTTAATGTAAATAAATAATACTATTAATTATATAAATTATAATATTTATAAATATTAGGATGTAGAGAAATTTTTTTGAACACTTTATATCTCTTCTCAATTTTAAATTTATATAATATATAAATTAAATATATTTTTATAATAATCTGATATTTGATAAGTTATTATTTTGATATTTAATATTTTAATTATATGACATGTGACAATTTTTATGATCAATATTTACTTTTTTATTAAAAAATAAATAAATATGTGAATAAATTTTATGAGAGCTTTAGTATAATTTTATAATTTTATATTTTTTTAATTTAAAACAACTTTTATTAAAGTTTTAAATATTTATAAAAAATAAAAATAGAGTCATATATAGGGACAACATCCGGCGTAAAACTAGTTACTATAATTGTGGATAATTATTAAGTAAAGAAAACCTTTTATTTTTAAATAGATTTAATTAAAGCACCATTAATTTAATATATATCATTTTATTAAAAATTATTTTAATTTTGGATAAATTAAGCATGAATTTTTCTTTTTAGTTATAATGTAGTGTTCATGTATTTTCATCTTTTATCTCTCTTTTTAATTCTAAATTACTACATGATATTATAATTCTTATCAATAAAGGATGATTAATTTAAAAAATTTAACAATATTATCTGAATATTATTATTGTGTAGTAAATCTCTTTTATTATAAATATCTGTAGTAGTAAAAAAATATTTAACTTATCAAAAAAATTAAGTATATTTGATTAAGGTTTTCATTATATATTTTTTTTTTCAAAAATTGATTACCAGAATTTAAAACTATATATTTATATTAAAAAATAATTAAATTATAAATAAAAAGACTTTAATAATGTGTAACGCACGTACATAAAAGTCTAATTGAAAATAAATATCATCTCAAATGCTTCTCTCTATTCAACTCTTTATTTTATTAAAATAAAAGTGATTAGTAAATGAGAATGAATCCATGAAAAGTGAAATTTTTATTAATGACAAATCAAATAAAGAGTCATTTTACATTCAACAAAATGGTTAATTAAAACTGCTCTTTATATCATTTTTAGAGATAAAGAGTAGAATAAAGGGATTATTGGAGATGGTTTTTTTGAAGAATTGACTTTTTATTGCGGAGAAAAATGACAAATTAAAGAGAGTATCTGAAATTCTCTTAAATGGATTTTGTGTATTTATGATCTTGATATGACTATTCGAATTTAATTCTCTATGCTTTTCAAGTGTTGTTGATCACACTGGCAAAAAAAAGCGTTGTTGATTACAGATTTGAGCTGCTTTAACATATACTGCGCTGCGCAACTATAAGGGCAACAAACTAAAATAACTTTGATGAAGTTTACTGCTTAAGATATTATTGCTTACTAATGGCAAGTTTGTTTTTAGGAGTACTGTAGGACATTGACAATGGAAGAAGCCCTGGCCTCTTGTTGAAAGATCCTTCCAAAGGAAGAAGACAGATTGTGCTGACAAAAAATTTGGACTCTGTTTAAAATGACAATGCTCACAGTTTCTGATGCTATGCGACCCTTTTGTTCCTTCTTGCCGCTCTTCCTCCACCCTCTTCCTCATCTGATCTTCACTTCCTCCTCTTTATAGCATCACTAGCACATCATTTCTGCTCAAAAGTTCATTTTTTCTTTTTATTTTATAATTCAAAACGTTGACATATCTAAATAACTTCTTAGATGAGTTATAAGAATTCATTTAGGATGAACGACCATTGTATTTTACGCAAAAATAAATAACTTCGGGGTTTATAATAAGAGGAAATTACCCTACATGTCTCCTTTGTCTACTCGCTCATCCCTCTGTTCTCTCTCGCCTCACTCATCTTTCTCTCTTCTTCCTCTCTCATCCCCTTAATGATCTCTCTATCCTCTCTCGACTCAATTTTCTTTCCTGTCGCTCTTTCTCGCTCTCTCCTCATTTGTCTTCATCGAGCCTCTTCTTCATCTTAATCTTCGACGGGTTGCTCGCCATCAGGGAATGAGAGAAGAGAGAGTGGCACAAGGGGAGAGAGAGAAGTAGTGGCGCAACAGAGAGGGTCAAAGAGAAAGAGAGAGAGGTGTGCTGCCGGAGAGAGAACGAAACGAGTATGTGAGGACAAAGAGAGCATAAGAGAAAAAGACGCGACCAGGAGAGGGAGAGACAAAGTGTGTGAGATGCGCCAGTTGATCATTAGAGAGAGGATCGTTGGCAGGGCGACAACTAGGGTTTCAAAACCCTAGCACTACCACCATGGAGAAAGAAGAAATCAGACACTAAATGTATAATTCCACTCTGATTTTTTTTTTTAAAAAAGTAAAATATTGAAATTAAACTAGACCAAACTAAACGATATTACAAGAACAAATTAATAATTTTTTGAAAGATAAATTTTAAATAATAAAGTTCATACGAAACAAAATTTCATCAATTTTGTTGGTGTTGTACTCGATTTGTACCAAATAACAACAAAACATTTAAAATATTTTCAATTTTTTTAGGTTATACTCATTTTGTACTCGTAAACAATTTTTTTTACATTTTTATACAGTATCTTTATGTACATTTCATAAAAACATTAACATGAACTCAAATTGTGCCCATTTGTACACATTTTCATAAACATTTGTTGGTGTTGTCTACGTTTTGTACTCGTTTATAATCAGTTTAGTTCTCGTTTGTACCTGATTTATTCTCATTTTGTACTCATTTACACCGGGTTTGTTCTTGTTTTGGACTCGTTTGTACTCAGTTTGTTCTTGTTTTGTACTCATTTTCGTATCTAAAAAAAGTAAACAATTTGTTATCATTGTGTACTCATTTTCGTATCTGAAAAAATGTAAACAGTTTGTTATCGTTTTGAACTATTTTTGTCGTGTGGTCAAACTATCTGGTGTGTGCACAACTTTTTTAAACGTGGTCAAACTTCTGACGTGCGGTTAAAAGGTCTAATTTTAATATTTTTGAAATTATAATAAAAGAGGTTTCATTTCTATATACATTTTTTTATGTTGATACATTTTAGAAATTTAAATTTCTTTTTAGAATATTTGTGAGAAAATCTCTTATAATAAGCCTAATTGTAATGTATTTGAACAATCAAATTAATTTTGGAGTCTATTATTTGTAATATTATTATAAGGTATTCGTTTGAGATATATTGCATTCAAGATAAAACAATTTACATAAAAATTATCATTTTATCTTCTATTTCACTGTGCAATCTATTTTTATCAAATCTACTTCAAATTAATTTTAGCTCCAGACGTTATCTTGGGAAACTACGAATTTATTTTTATTTTCTTTTAAATATTCTAGACCGTAATAAAAAGTTGTCCCAAATTAAAAAAATATAAAAACATAAAAATTATATGAATGTAAATATCATATAATTATATAAAAAAGGCTTATATTAAATTTTGGATGTCTTTTTTGTATATAATATTTTGAATGTCTAGACTATATTCTATTTAGATATTAAAAAAATTAGATAAGACGTTTGCGCTCATTTGCACTCGTTACTTATGATGGAGTCACTTATTAGAGAAATATAATGTCATATCATGTCAAATGTCGGCTATAAAAAACATCAAATGTTGAAAAACAAACTCAATGTATTTAGCTTTTTTATATATATGGAGAGAGAGAGAGAGGAAATTAAGAATCCTAATGAGTAATGGAACTCTTTATTGGAATGTGACAACTAGAAGAAGAGAAACAAATGGTTTTGACAATGCCTCCACAAGTGCAAAATCACCGAATGACAACGAAAAACAAAAAAATGTGGGGGAAAACAAGAAGGTGTTCGTAAGAAAGGATAGGGATGAAGGGCCCAATAGCCCCGAAATCAGCATCATTTAACTCTCAAAAGGGTCCAATCCCATGATACCCAAACACACCCCTGGCCCACTTGATCTAACAAAGGTCTTAGCAGTTCATCGTTGACAAGTCATCCCACACACACACACACACACACACACACACACTTTCTCTCTCTCTCTCTCTGCAATTAACAGCTAACAACCCCTCTCTCTCTCTCTTAAGATTCTCTTTCTAGGCAATCAATCACTCACACATATTAGCCTCTCGCAACCGTTGGAGTCTCTCTCTCTCTCTCTCTCTCTCTCTCTCTCTCATTGCTGCGTTTCTGCGGCAAAGAAACTCTAAAGATTGGAGCTTCATTCAATCCCCGTTTTCTTCGTCAATGGCTGTTTCTTGTTAGCCCCTTTGTCTTTTGGTTGATCCATTTCGTTCCCTGTTGAATCTGTTTGTCTGAGAATTAGATGATGCTCCCATATCCAAATCATTCGAGAAACCTCAAAGTTGTTGTCTTTGGATGCAGAATAATTGACCCATTTCCTTGATTTCTCCAAAAAAACCTAAGATCAGACACAATTCTTAGATTGAGACATCTCTGGCATGGAGTCTGTTATGCTCTTGATGTCCAAATCCTGAAGGTGTCAAGGCAAAATTCAAGGATTGGAAATGAACCCATTTGACTCATTTGTTTGATTAATCAGAAGGAGAAAGATCAGAGATACCTAGATTCAGAGGAATCAGGAATCAGACCTGTCCTGATGATCGTCGATCCCTAGTTGTTATTTTTCTGGTTCATAATCTTGAAGAAACGCAAATTCTTGAATCTTTTTCTGGGGAGATGGATGAAAAGCAATTCAAGAATTTGGGTTGAATTCTTTGATCCTAAAACGCTCTTGAATTATTAGATTCTGGACTCACCTTTGATTTATCTTGAGTTCCATGGAAACGCGACAATTGAAAGCTTCCATCTTTTTCATTAGTTTAAGGTTTGTTTTAACTTCATGTTCTATTCTTGCTCACTCAAAACAACAAAATGTCCCTGCATCACCTACACCACGGATGGTGCTTTCACCACCACCTCCACCACCACCACCTCCTCCCCCACCGCCTCCGCCGCCGCCGCCTCCATCACCACCTCCTCCCCCACCCCCGCCACCACCATTGTCGCCTCCACCACCTCCATCACCACCATTGTCACCTCCGCCATCTCCACCTTTATCGCCACCTCCGAAGAGCAAGAAACTGTTGTCACCACCGCCGTTACCGAGGAACCCTATTCCACCGCCGCCATTGGTGAGTAATGGTCAGAATATGAATACAGGGAAGAAGATTGGGTTACTGTTCGTGGGTATTGCAGCAATCTTGCAGATTGGCATTGTAGGCTTCCTAGTTTTCAAACGAAGGCAGCTTTTGAGGATCAGAGATAGACATGATACATAGTCTTCGTAATAACATCATTAATGACGGCGGCGGTGGTGATGCTAATTGTAAATCATTGATTCTTTAGAGAGGTCTCATCCGATTCAAAGAAAAGAAAAAGAAAGATTCTTTGGCGGCTTGCAGGACGACACAATCATGCGGCAGTGATGATGGATGGAAAATTTGAGGGCTTGAGGTTTCTCTGTAAATGGGTAAATGCTGATTCTGTTTTTTGTTCTTTAATTATTTATTATTGGATTTATTTTTCTGATGTAGTTTGATCTACACGTCTTGTGATTCAAAAGTAGTGCAAACCCTTTTCTTGGTTTGGGTCATGGTTTTGTGCTAACATTGTATAATTGTAAACAATCTTAGGAATCACGGAAACTGGAAGGTTTGGATTGATAATGTCCTGTTCATATTCTTTATACATGTCTGCAGAGTAATTTGTTCTTTCGTTCATGGTATTTTGCAGTTTCGTTTCTGTCCCGTTAATTTTATGAATGGATTATTTCTAGATCGAGTGAAATTTGCAAACTTGTGTGAATTTCCGGCGTTTTACAGTCCTTTGACCAGCAGTTTAGAGGATGGGGAAAGAAGCGCTGATAGATGATTCGTATAGAGGATGTGAATCAATCATCTGGAAGCTCAAGTTGCTTGTATTATCTTGATAGTTTCAGAGTTTTATGTGCAATTTGTCAATCCACCTCATTTTATGGCTCCAGAATTTGTTTCCCCCAATCTGTCAGTACAAAAGGATTTCTTATAGGCTGTGTAAGTCCCCTTCATCACCGTCTTCCTCAACGTCTAATGTGCCTAGTCGAAAGAAATTTTTGTAGAATTAATTCATACTAAACACACCATTAAGGCTGAAGCTGCTACTTCTCTGTGGATAGACAAATTTCCCGTTCCATGGACTTGGCATTCAGAAATTTCGTATTGAGATTCTGTCATGTATTATAGCCTTACGAATCTCCTCTTTGAGATGTTTTCAATAATATGTTTACAATCAAAACTGATTGAAATTCGAGTAGTCACTTTCTACTAGGTATGTGCTCTGGTTTCTCATGCAAATGTGTTTTTGTCGTTGCAACTTGTGACTAAAGGAGCTATGAAATAAGTTGAAGATGGCCAGCTTATCATTTGTGCATTTGTATGATTATATAAGTTGAGGTTCTTATTGCTATTTTAAGCTGTGGTTCACTTTGGGTTGAAAAGGCGAAAAAAGCATTGGATATGTTGCATTTTTGGCTTCATGATTACGATATCATTTTATCTCATGCCTGGCTGTGTTACATGTATGCACTTAGACTATGTTTTTCTTTTTTTGACTATGCTTGTTGTTTACTCTTTTCAGTTTCACCCATGTTTTTCTTCTTTTTGCCCATGATTCACCTTCCTATGTTGGAAGATGTTGGATTCTTGTCAAGTAAAAGATGTTTGTTTAAGACTTTGGAAAACGTGTTTTCACTATTCAATCTACTAAATTTATCAAATTAATCAAGTCTATAATCAACTGCTATAGTTAACGAAGGTTGCTAATCTAGCTGGTGTATTTTGTCTAAATCCAAGAAGATTAGTATAATCGTTATATTATATGGGATAATGACCAGTTTTATGACTTTCTGTGCAGCTGTATATGCCATCAAACATTGCTAAATGAAAATGCTTTTGATTTTTTTTATGAGGTGGAATATAGCACCGGTTTTTTCATTTCAAAATTGTTGGTCAAAACAATATATTTGTCATCAACTCATGAGTCTACTATTATCACTTCTTATGAAAAACCCTACGAGCTGAAAGCTGACAGGATTCTTGAGGTGAATGGCAAAAAGGGAATTCTCATTTAGGATATTTGTAATTCATGATTTTTTAAGTCATTTCGTAGAACGTCTGTTCAGTATTTTTATTGTTATTTTATTAAAGTCTCTAGTTTCTAACTCCTCAGCTTTTTCATTCGTAATCCAAAAATTATTTTAAGAGTCTGGCGAGACGCCTACTCAACTTTCTATTAAACACAATTTAATTTTAATTTTTAAATTTTTATCTATTATTTCATTTAATATTTTTTTATCCTAAATTCATTAAAATAAAAAATATTCATTCAAATAAAAATAATTTATTAAAATTAAAATATTACATTAAAATAAAAAATAAATTAAAATTAAAAATATATTAAAATAAAAAATATATTAAAATAAAGTTCATAATTTTTTTAAAATAAAATAATAATACATGAAAATAAAATTCGGTATTATTCTTCATGATTGTTCCATAAATGCTCTACAAAATCCGCTCGGAGACAATAATGTTGCTCACGATCACGATCACGATCAAAATTCGAATGTGGGGGTTGATATGGAAATGGACAAAATGAAGCGTTAAGATTGAATTGATAATTGGTGAAAGAGAAAAAATTTGATGGATTATTTTGGGAGTGTTGATAGTTGGCAAAATTTGATGGGTTATTTTGTTAGGAGGAATGAGTATTTTCATTGTTGTGATCCATAATTTTTTGGAAAAAAAATGGAGTGGATAATTTGATAGTATGCAGAATTTTAAGAGTTGAGAGAGTTGGAGGGAGAGAAATAGGTGTTTGAAGTAGAGAAATGATAGAAAAAAAATATGTTTACGGGGGTATTTATAGGAAAAAGTGTAAAACTAGTCGTTGGGGACAAAAAATGTAATTTTTTGGCTCTCAACGGTACTCCAACAGTAATATTACCGTTAGAGTAGATCTAACCGTTGGATCAATCAGATCCAACGATCATATTTTATTATTTAAAAAAAAAATGTCAGGCGCGAGGCCAGTGGGTCCCACGCCTGACGTAGCTAGCCCGTCCTCCCGCAGGATGACGGACTAGCGGACTGAAATGCAATAAGGCGTCCCGGTCCATCGGGCTAGGAACGGGAGCCTCGTTCCTAGCCCGGTTGGCTCCCGTTCCTAGTCCGGTTACAACCGGGCTAATAAACCATGTTATCATTCATCGTCCAAACAAGGTCGTAGAGTTTGTTGACTATTGCTATTTAAATTGATGCGGAAAAGAGTTTGTTTTGATTTGTGAGTAATGTTTTTTTTTTTGTCGAACAGAAGAGGGTTAAATATCATTGCATTAAAATTATAGTACAAATATCCATTAGAAACGCTAGATAAAATATTAAATAAGCCAACATATCTACATAAGTATGAGCAGATAGAACAAAGCAGCATAAAGCAATAATATAATAATAATCTAACACAGATCTAGAAAGAAAGGGAAAGGAGCTTGAACCGGATCTGGACCAAACCTCAAACGCGATTGCGTGGAAACTTCGTTTATCTGATATGGACCGTTCATCACCGGAACTGTTGTTTCTTGCCGGTAGTCACCCACCACCACCAGTCACGCAGAAGAAAATGCCCACCACCAACATCCAAGCTCCACCATCCACAAAACCCACTAGAAATGGCACAAAACGGGTATAAAACCAGACAAAAGCATGGCCAAAAACCATGAGAGAAGAGGAAAAATTCCCCAAAATAGTAAGATGTAGCCACAACAAGCTAGATCTGCACTTGTAAAACAAACTTGCAGAAAAAGAGAAAAGGAAAAAGAGAGGAAATGGAGGAAAGAGGCAGAGGAGGAGAGTTAGAAGAGGAAATAGGTGGGGGAGAGTGGAGAAGAGGAGGGGAGGAACGAGATTCGGGTTGCCGTTGGCAAGAGGAAGCCAACGGCAGCCCATAGAGAAGACAAGAAGAAGGGGGTGCTAGGGTTTTAGAGAGAGGTGAGAGCACTCTTTTGAAAGAGAACCCTTAGATGATTTGTGAGTAATGTTTGATTGTTAACTAATTTTTAAATCAGATTACCCCGTGAGGGTAGCCTGGCGAAAAGGGTGTGTGATCCTTGTTTCCACGATGCAGGTTCGAGTGACGATAATCTTGTGTTGCCTATTGTCGCGAACCCGTATCGTGCACTAGAGCAAGGAATCTCAAAAGCTTGCATCACAGCGGTGCTACGGTGACATCACTAGTACATGAGTCCAAGCCTGCTGTCGGTGTCAACTATGACTCTCAGGAACATTTCGTAGCGGAGAGGTAATGCCTGCATGGTAACATCCAGTAGAGCATGCTACTACTGATCGCCTCCGACTCTCTTTTTATCGATAAAAAAAATTAAATCAGATTAGTTGAGAGATTTTTTTTCCCGTGTAGGTTCAGTCCTATTTTAACATGTAGAAAATGAATATAGATACTCTTAAAGTATCAGAACTGAAAGAAACAAAAATAAAGTAGATTAGGTTAATGATCATGATAATAATCAATCACTATGACATAACATATTTGGTACAGTTTACAATGGTTGTTAATAATGACAAGAATAGATTGCAGGTCCTACAATTTGAAGTTTGAAAGAAGATGATGACCTAATTAATTATAATTAGCTGGAAGTGTATCTTGGTATTCTGTTAATTTAAATATATATATCTTCTTTTCATTTTCTTTTTTTTTTGGTTGTTTTTGTGTGTGGACAACGTTTACGGGAATTGTTTTTTAATGTAGAACCATGTGATTCTGTTTTTTTGTGAGTTTTCTTTACTGGTTGGGAGGCTTTGATTTGTTTCAATATATCTTGAAATTATATTATTGAAATTGCAGCAATTTGGATGACTGTACGGTACTATACATCGTTGCATGATTTAGTATATTAACTCCAGCAGCACTTTTTTCCCCCTATTTGTACATTATGTTTCAGCTGTCACAGCAGGAAAATTCATTTGATTGTGGTCTTTGTTCTCTCGGTGCTCTACTGCTCTTTGGCTTTTGGCTGCAGTGTTGTCAATAACGATGTTCACAAATATGTTTCATTTCTTTTTGGGGATTTTTTGTCTATTAAATCTAACTAAATTAGAAGTTATTTTTTTTGGAAACTGATTCATATTATTTTTATGTAATATTAGGATGAATTAATCAAGTAACAAGCAAAAAACTCCAAGTGCGGCCAATTCTTCAGATCTTACTATCACGGCTGGGTCTTCAATTCGGAATGCAACGGAAAGTGAAGGTACATCTGCTCCTAAAACTAAAAAATACAAGTCTGGAGTTTGGGATAATTTTGAGATGTTGGATTCAAATGAAAAAGAAACTGGTAGTGCAGTTTGTGTTTGGTGTGGAAAGTATTATATTGTAACAAGTGAGGCTGACACTTTATTTTTATGGAAATATTTGAAAGAAACTTGTAAAAAATTTTCAGACAAAAAAGAATTAGTTGAGGCACACAATACTAAAGATAAGTTGCAGACAACTTTAAATTTCAGTAAGTGTGTTGGTTTTGAAGATAGTAAGTTAACTTGTTGACGTTTTGATCAACAATTGGATAGCGAGGCATTAGTGAGGATGATTATAAAGGATGAATTATCTTTTAGGTTTGTTGAGAGGGATTGGTTTAGAGAATTTTGCAAAGTTAGTGTGCCTCAATTTCAAATTTCATGTAGGTTCACTATTGTGAAAGAGAAGAAGAAATTATTTGATTATATTTTTAATCACCCACCAATTATACGAAAATCAGAAACTAAGAAGGAAGTATATGTTAATTTATTTTGAATTACCCAACTTAAAGAAAAACATCAACCAAGTAAACAAGCATGCAATCATGTTTTAACAATGTATTGTTTTTGTGTATGTTTATTGAATAATGTGCACCTGATTGATTATTTTCATTATTTGGAAAAGATGATACTTATGTTGAAGTTGCTTGGAGATAGAAGTGATGAATTGAGTATTGAAAGGGAGTGAATTTGTATTTCTTTTGAAAATGTACTTGTTTGATATTGAATTATTTGCGAGGATTGATATGACTTCTTCATGAATAATTTTCTTCTTTAGCGATAGGACCGGAAGCAGGTTTTGTGCAATTCCTGTGACATTTGGCTGCTTCTTTTTGCATAGAAAGGGGTTTCTTTTTCTTTTGAAGTGTAATTTGTGAAACGATAAAGAAATTAGTGGTAAATAAAATGTTTGTGGCTCAGAGCATTAATTATTTTTTTCTTCGCAAGGAATGTCTTCAATAATATATGAACTAATATTTTTGACACGCAAAAATTCGCTCAAAGTCAGCATGTTACCAAATGCTGCATAGTTGGAGCTTATGAATTCCTAATTAAATAAAATAAAGAAAGAGCAATTCACTGGAGCAATTTCACAAACAGTTGGCAGAGGACCTTGGTGTGGACTCATTTTATGGTATTACGTTTAACTTGTGTCTTATTAGGAGAGTCTAGTTTTCTTTCCTATGTAATATAGAAGGCTATTGCCGCAAATTGATAAAGATTGTCGAGAATTTACATTTAAATAAAGAGATACACAGCTCTCTCTATAGCTTCCGGGTAGGCCCGTTTGAGCTCCATTTATCATATTTGTTTACTTCGTTGATGTTTTGCTTTAAGTTGGGCAATTAAAAATAAACTATTTTACATCTACTTCCTTCTTAGTTTCTGGTTTTCGTATAATTGGTGGGTGATTTTATCTTAAAAACCTTGTTTTTTTTTTCTGTGCCGGATTATTTTTGTTGTTTCATAGTTGTTGTATTCCAGAGGAATTGATTTAGTTAGACACAGTGGTTGATGATAATGTTTCATTGCCTGCTCTCACCTTGCCAGAAGATATTGTAGAGCCATTGCTTAGGGCTTCAAATTCATTTGATTTGAAGAAAACACTTGATATTCTTATAGCAAAATCAAGAACTCATGATGGTTGTTCCAATGTTTCAAATGTTCTCCCTGCTGTTCTTCGGCTCACCCAGTCACTTAGTTACAGTTCCGGTAACTCATCTCTCAAAATGTCTTTGAGGCTACTCAGGAATCTTTGTGCAGGAGAGATTGCCAATCAGAACCTGTTTATTCAACATAATGGAGTTGGGATGAGTCCAATCTGGATGTTGGGCTTGTTCGTGCTGGATTGCTGGTTTTGGCAAATGTTGGTTTGGCTGGTGAAGAGCATCAGCGAGCAATTTGGGATCAATTGTTTCCTGTTGAGTTTCATAAGCTTGCTAAAATTCGAACTCAGGAGACTTGTGGTCCTTTATGTATGATTATTTACATCTGTTGTGATGAAATCCCTTGTCTTTTAGCTGAGCTTTGCAGTGATCGAGGGCTGCAAATTGTGGCCGAGATTGTAAGGACTACATCTATAGGTAATTTTTTTTAAAAATATTTTCTATACAGTTCATTTTGTGCCTTTTTGAATAACTTTTTTTTGTAATCTCTGTATAAAATTTTGTGCGTTATTATTGTTAACTAGATGGCTTTCTAGAAGATTGGTTGAAAATACTTCTTTCAAGGATCTGTCTGGAGAATGCTCATTTCCCTGAGCTTTTCTCAAAATTATATTGTTCTGGTGATACCAATGATGGTGAGTGTTTTGATCCTAGCAGTAATTGCTTTTCAGCAGAACAAGCATATCTTCTTGGTGTTATATCCGAGATTGTGAATGAACAAATTGTGGACATGACCGTTAACGATGGTTTTGCTTTTTGTATCTTTGAAATATTCAAGAGATCTGTTGAGGTTACTGATTTTACCTCAAGAAACAAATCTGGTCTTCCAACTGGATGTACAAATCTTGATGTTCTTGGGTACTCGCTTGCTATTTTAAGAGATATATGTTCTCGGCTTGGTGAAGTTGCAACGGAGGAAGATATAGGGGATGTTGTCAACATGCTATTGTCACATGGACTTCTTGAAGCACTCTTATATTTGCTTCGTGATCTTGAGCCACCAGCAACAATTAGAAAAGCCATGAAGCAGAGTGAGAATGAAGACGCGACAATTAATTCCAACTCTCGTAAACTGTGTCCTTACAAAGGATTCCGCAGGGATATAGTTGCAGTCATTGGCAATTGTGCATTCCAAAGAAAGCATGTTCAAGACCAGATTAGGCAGAAGAAAGCGATTCTTTTGTTGTTACAGCAGTGTGTCACAGATGAAGATAACCCATTTTTAAGGGAGTGGGGTATATGGTCTGTGAGGAACCTATTAGAAGGGAATGCAGAAAACCAACAGGCTGTGGCAGAACTGGAGCTTCAGGGTTCTGTCGACATGCCTGAACTTTCTGGACTTGGCCTCAGAGTTGAGGTGGATCAAAAGACTCGACGTGCTAAGCTCGTAAATATCTCGTGAAGGTGCATGGAGGTAGAATCCTGAATCCTGCTGCTGCTGCTTGTTCTGGGTCTGGTCTCAGCTCCTATTCTGCATGACTGACTGGAAGTTTGGAAGAACGGAAGGCAGAATTAGCAGCCAACGTATAAAGGAATTTTGGCTTCTGTAAAATGAAAACATTAACTTGATAGTGTCAAGTGTCAACAGATAATCATCAAAGTGTAGATCAATTTCTGCTTAAATCTGTTGTTTATACATATTCAATGTTAATTCTTATTAAGATATTGCTATTTAGTATTTTATAAAGTTGATGTTTTTGAAATATGTATTTTTTCTTTTCATGACAGTTAACACCAGAGCATTGAACAATTCGACCTAAATGGTTCGTTGCCATTCCAAAAGCAATACATAGTCTAAGAATATTTACAGAGTTAAAATTAAATATGTCGACGGTTGACTTTCAAATTTTTGAAGCTTATATTGATGCCAAATTTGACATTCGCTTTTTAATCCTGCGAAGATGGTTGATGGTAAAGGATGGTTTTATATAGTATGGTATGATTAAATTTTTGTTTATTTTGATTTTTATATATTTATGGTATGATTTTTCATAGTTTAAAAATTATGAATTTTAATAGATTTTACAAGTTATGAAAATGATGATTTTTCGTAGTTCTCCGTAGTTTATAAATTTTACATCTTTAAAATGCCCCTAATAAAAAATTATACAACATTATAATATACACTAAATGAGGACATTTTAGTCATTTTATCAGTTTTACAATCATACCATACCACTAAATTAAATAAAAATAAATAAGGTAAAATCCTTTATCGATTTTTAAGGGATAATGTAATTTTCTTTCCGGTCTTGAGTTTTGAAAAAACTCTTTTACACTCCCTAAAATATTTAAAAAATTCATTTATAATTCTTAAAAAAATTCATATACAGTAACTGAAAAACCCTTAAGCAGTCTTTGTTAAAAACTGCAAAGAAATTTCTCAAAACTCAAAAACCACAAAAAATATTATACTACATCTCAAAAACAACAAAAATTTTTACCCAAATAAATATTTAACTATATTATATTATACTAACTTACAGCACTCCACATTAATAAATCATGTTGTCGGTTATCCCAACAAGGCCGAAGTGTGCCATCATATTTTGTTGACATCTCTCCATCCCTCTGCTTTGCTGCTCTTCGCCAACCCCTTCTCCTAAAATTGACTGCTTTCCTTTATCTGCCTTTGTCTCACACCGCCGTCACCCGTTGAATTGACCCTTCTCTTTCTTCTTCACCTTGCTTCTGTCTTTCTCCCCTTTGCTTCTGTTTTTCTTTTGAAAGGGAGATTTGCAGACCCTTTACATACTCCCTTTACCTACGGCGGATTCCCAAAGGGATTTCACGCCGACGACGAAGTAGATATATTTCTTTAGCGTTTTGAATTATAGTTTGATTGGTTTATGGATTTGAAATATGATATTTTGGAATATTTAGAGTCTGGATTAGATATAGTTCGTTAACGTTTTGAATTATAGTCTGATTGGTTTATGATCAGGTTTTTGATAGGATGATATTTGCAGTATTGAAATGGAGCTTGGAAAGCTTTTCATTGGTGGGATTTCATGGGACGCCAATGAAGACCGTCTTAGGGAGTATTTCCAGAATTTTGGAGAAGTTTTGGAAGCTATGATCATGAGGGATCAAACTATAGGTCGCGCGCATTTTATATTTCTATTAATGCATTGATTTGTTCAATCCAGTTCCCTCTTTTATTTTTTCAGTGCAAGGCATGCTAGAAGAAATAATTTAATGCATCATCATATTGAATTAACAAACGAGGAGACTCTTTAATTCTGTGTTTTCCTTCTCGACGCCGCCACTTTGCTTCTCGATCTTCTGCGTTTTACTCACCTGTATGTTTACAGAAGCTGGAGACATTTTCTGGTGTTTACAGAAAGCTTACTGGAAAGATGTAGTGTTTGAGTATTCGGTAAATGAGGAAGGGTTGAGAATATTTTTATGCTATGTTTCGGTAGAATTCTGTGATTCAGCAAGATAGGATACTATGTGAAATTTTGACACTTGAAAATTTTGGGTGAATGTCATTTTTGCATAGGATGGTGAATCTTGATGACACTTGAAAATTTTGGGTGAATGACGATTGGTCTTTTGATATAGGGTTTGATTAGACAAGATCAAAAATAAAGTTCAAGTTTTTTCATTTCGGGATTTGGTACTTTATTGTCTGCACCATTATTGATTATTAGGTAACGGGTTGCTTTTGTTTGGCATAAAGCAGGTTTCTGAGGACCGGCTCTTATGCTGAAGGCCGTAATTTGGATGTGGATGATTCAGTCTAGAAGATAGAGAAGCTGAGAATTATTTTTTGGGTAAGAGTATTTTCTGGGTTTTCATTGGTTTCTTGAGAAAGTGCGTCAAAATTTTCTTCAGAAAGTTAATGCCTTGCCTTGATTGATTCTCAGTTTTTTCTTAACTTTACCATTTTCCACTTTTTGAATTTCGAGTAGGACTGATTCCAAATTCTGTTTTTGCTCAATCTAATCTATTGTACTATTTTTGCTAAAATCTACATTTGGTGTGGTTAATTTTTCAGATTATTCTGCTTGGAATGGCGGAATTGTTTGTGATTTTGCAGGACTTTTTTGCATACCCAATAATTCTATCAGGAAGGCTCTAAAAGTCTGGAAACTACTGTTAGAAGCAAAGAGGAAGCTTGGGGAGATATTATTTGCATTTGCATTTTTGGATGCTCAGGATATGAACTTGGTAAAGTAACTTCACTGGAGAATCTTACTATATTTAAGAAATATGCAGATTGAGTTGCCTTCTTTTGATTGTTTAATTTTTTGTACTGATGAATATTATATTTATGTGACAGGTCCTAAACCATTTAGATGATGTTCGAAATCCATTGCCTTCTATTCACAACTTCTTTGTGCTGATTGAGACAACAAAAAGTGATGAGTCTAATGACAGATAACATTCTTGCTCATTTGTCATTCAACATTGGCTGTAATGAGATAAAGTTTTAGTATTTGCTACAAACTAGCATTTTCTTTGTGGAAAATAGTTAGTCTGCACATTCTCTGAATCTAGAATCGCTTTCTTGTCATAGAAATTTTTGGAATATGTGACACCAGACTGTTATCGCTCCAGCCTATACTAATTATTTTTATAGATAGGAAAAACCACAGGTTTGATTATTCAACAATTAATCAAAAGCTTATCTATTTTGAAACTTCACTGCTAATTGAAGGGGATAAAGTGAATGAGAAATAATGTCCTTGGTGATAATTAGTAGGATCTATATTTTCTTTTGTGACTTCTTTAGATCTTTCAAATTTAACTTAGAACTGATGGCACATATGGTTTAATTTGTGACGGCGGTCTTCCTAAGACATTAACCAGACATCCTCCTTTTGGCGCAAACGTGAGGTTCTCATGTCTAATTTACCCTCTTTCGTTGCTCCTCCTTATTTGCTATGTTTTTTTTTTGTTTTCATTTTGTTCTGTAATATAAGGTATTATTTGCGTCAGAACATTGGTTTCCAGTTTTGGGCTCATTTGTGCTGTTTTAATTGTAAATGCAACCTCTTGAGTGATTGCAAATTCAACCTTTATAGTTGAAATGGACTATTTTGTGATACTCCTAGCTTCACTTGATGTCTCTAAACATATAGTCGTTTGGTTGGGGTTTAAGGTTTCATCATATTTGGTCTGTGATTCTTCCACGATATAAGGCCATCCCCAACAGTATAAATAAGATAAAGAGACAAAATTTATTATTTTATTTTTGTTTGTTTGTTAGTTTTTCTTGAAATTTGTATATTGAAGAAATAAATTATTAGAAAGTGAATATTTTATTGATAAAGTAAATGAGTAATATTGATGAATAAATAGTAATTAGCTAAATTTGTTGAATGACTGTAGATTTTTGAAAATTGTTAGTTATTTTATTAGTAAAATATTTAAAAAGTAAGTTAGATCGTAATAAAAATAGAGTTTGATTCAAAATTCGAGATAAATAATGAGATAAAATATTATATTTTGAAGAATATCCTAAATCTTAATTTATTTAGGGCTTGCTGGGGATGCGGTAAACCTCAATTTATTTTTGTGAATCGGTGGCATGAGAAAACATCATGCATCATTTAGAAAGAAGAAAAAAACTGTCATTCTCAAGTATGCATTTGAAGCAAATGATACAATGAAAGAATGGACTGTTTGGTGATCTCAACTCTGAAATGGAAGATGCATTATGGGTCTCTGCTGTCATTTAATTGATCACATCACTACGGAGCTCCGATTAAAGCTCCATCTCAGGAGATGCAGAAATGCTCTCCTGACTTGGACTGTTTTTAATTCAATATACTTAAAATCGTTCTGCGGGACGCCTGTTTAACATTTTTATTGTTATTTTATTAAAGTTCTTAGTTCCTAGTCCCTCACCTTTTCATCAATAACTCAGGGTTCCAGTAATAGTACCGCGGGACGCCTACTCAGCTTTTTACTAAACAAAATTTTAATCCTCCAACTTTTATCTACTACTTTATTTAATACTTTCTACCTCAAATTCATTAAATATAAATAATTACATTAAAATAAAAATAATATTGTATTAAAAAAATAAATTCATTATAAAAATAAAAAAATAATATTACAATAATATTAAAAATAATACAAGGTATTAATTTGATACTTTATA
>CAODLS010561140.1:0-58534 GCA_948243855.1 Flueggea neowawraea | reverse complement strand
ATTTTCCATGCTGAGTATTCTGTTCTGAAATAAATAAACAAATTTTCTGTAGCAAGCATTCTATCTGCAAATAAGTGTATTTCGGTATAAATACTCTGTTAAGCACTTTGAATATTTTTGAATAAATATTCACACATGTTTTCGGTAAAATGTTCGATATGGGACACCTTTTGTTACGGGGTCAAACGTACCATTTGGTATACCAATGCAAAGACTTAGCTATCAGAGTTGATGGTAGCATGCAATTACCAGGGTAGGTAGTAACCCGTGTGTAGCGCAACACACGTGACAATTCTCTAGTGGCAGGAGTCCACGCTTGATATTCTGTAGTGGCGATGGTCCACATACGAGTTATTCAGTGGTTATGGTTCACGTTTAACTCTTGTGTGATAGGTTCTAGTTCCCTATCTAATTGTTTTGGTATTTGCAATGTTGGTTAGATCCCAACTTCTGTGAGTCTGTGTTGTTGCTCATTTTCCCGCGGTGTGTCTGGCGAGGAATATCTAGCTGGAGCACGAGGACTGCAATGCTTGCGGATGTGTCGAGATCAGTATCTTATCTGTTACAACCTTCAGACCCTTAGGGTGGACGGAGAGCACTATTTAGAGCCCCTAATGTTGTCAAGTGTTAGCCCTTTTGAGTTGGGTACTTTTATGGACTCTTAAGGTTGCTAAATTATTCTGATCTGAACTAGTCAACACAGTTCTAATATAGTTTTAGAATATGATCAGTGATGATTAGCCCTGCATATTATTTTGAAATGATATTTGAAATACATGATTTTGACTTTGAAATGACTCATGAATTTTAACTTTGAAAAGATTAAGTAGTCTCTTTGAAAGTGTCTTGGTACCTCTTATTTAAAATGATTTCGGGAATCTCCCTAAAATTGTGTTAACAATTATTTTCTGTAAATGTTTGAGAAAATATTTTGAAAGAAAGTATTTAACTAATTTATATTATGAAACTAAGTCTCTGTTGAGCAAAGTATTTGCAAATATGTCTGACTGTGGTCTTCCTTGAGTGCGAATGATTTCAAAACTGATTTCAAAGCTATGATACTATATCTACTGTGTATACATATGCACATCTATATTTGCATGTGAAGTTTTTTAAACATTTTCAAACTGTCTTTGTGAGACACGTATGAGGCAATCTGGAGTGTTGTTTCCTCACTAGGGATTCTTACCCCTTTCTTTTATGTCTATTCTCTGTACTCTTATTTTTTAAGTGATTTTGGTTGATTGCGGACTATTGGCATTCAACGTTTGGTGAGACACTCCGGAGATTTAGTCGGTGCCCTTTTGTTCTGGCTCAGTATGTATTTTGTTAGTTGCTTCATACTGAACAGTGGGTTATGGCTTAGTATCTGTTATAAAATGTTTAATGGTTTTATTCATGTTACTTATATTTATTTGATAGTATTATATCTATACTATTTTCTTATATATCATTTTATGTTCAACAAATATTTTTGATAAATGATTGTTTGGGTAGAATAAAAACCAACCTAAGGATCTACCCTTTGATCCCACTCACAATCACTTTTGAAATGTGTTTACAAACACTCACCAATAATAAATGAACCAATGATAAAAGCAATAATGATAACAATTAAAGAACAATGAACTTGTATCAACAAGGGAGAGAAAATCAAGGCTTTAATGCTTGGTAGTTGTTTTGAATTAATGCTCAAGTGTTCTGTTTTTGTTTCTGGCCTTCCAAGCATGTATTTATACCTCTCTCTTAATTTCAGACCATTGTGGGATGAATTGTAGCCGTTGTGGACCAAAATGGGGCGCATTTAATGCATTATCAGAGTCTTCTCACGTACGTGAAAATATCCTTACGTACGTGACCTGACCAAACTCCAGCACACGTACGTGATAATAAACTTAACGTACGTTGATCATATCGGATTCCCCAGTTCACGTACGTGAACAATTTCTTATCTACGCGACTTTCATTTTTGAAGCACCCAGTAGCTTCTGTTTTCAATCCAAAGCACCTTGCGTACTTGAATTCACATCTCACGTACTTGAGAATAATGTGATGTACGTGAACTTAGACTTTCATGTACGTGATCAATCAACACATGATCGTTGCTTCCACTATTTATCTCGATCTGCATGATATTCAAATAAACATGCTCTGAGATGAAATCTTCATCTTGTCTTGTATGGCTTACATACGTGACTTTACATGTCACACGTACGTGTGGCTTCATGCCTTCAAATGATTCAAGACTTCAATTTTCTCGCTTTAATTCAGATCATTTCTCACGTACTTGTAGTAATTTTGACGTACGTGACTTCACCTAACGTACGTGACTCTAGTCTCACGTACGTGAGTATGTCCCCTTCCATCAACCCAATTGCTTCTGTTTCTAGTCATGGTCTTTACTTTTGGTCACAACCAAACTCACGTACTTGAGATGAATCTCACGTACGTGAATTGAACACACATACGCAACTTTTATGCAAATGTACGTTGATCATCCACTAGTCAAATTTTTCATTTTGTTTATCATCAAAACTTAAAGAAATCTCAATGTTGACCACCCTTGGTCCAACAATAATTAGGGCATTTCTGGTATGTGTTAAATTTTATGGTCAAACACTAGAGCTTAGTCAGTGACACATCGCCGAATCCCTCCTTCAATGTAGACCATAGATCTTTAGCATTCTCACAGCCTGTGTATTCCACAGCTATATCATCATCCAATGTGCTCAGTATGATGATACGAGTTATGGAATTCTTCTTCTTCCAACCGACATAGGCTTCAGGATCAAGCCTATGTTGAGTGGCAATGCCCTTATGAGGTTCGACCATAATCGAGTCCAAGGGATTAGAAGTCTCTTGCTCCCCAAGCACATATCAGACTTTCATAGCCCAAATCTCATAATTATCATCATTCAGCTTGTTGTCTTTATTAAACTCAATAACAATTGATTTCGAAGCAGTATACATATTTTTTAGAAATCTATAACACAAATTTTCACTCAATGAGGAGATATAGTAATACACAAGCATTTACTATCCATTCAGAAATTAAACAAGTGCAACCAATTATGTAAGTTTTGAATTGAATAGTACACTGAGTGTTCTATTACCATATGTTTCTTAATAATTAATAACACTAAATTCAATTTCAACGATAGTAAATGGTCAATTAATCCAACTTATAGATTCAGTCTCTAAGTTATTCTAACTTAGACTTACTATGTTGATTATTCATTTATGAGTCCAAACACAATTAATAATGCAATAATATTTAGCATCATTCAACATATGAATAATTGCATCTATCTCATTCAAGCAATTTAATCCAATAAATAACTCAAAATAATAAATACATCTAACACTATTTATTCTCTCAACATAGTAATACTTTATATAAAACATCCAAAACCATATACCTAGCGTACGCCCATAAAACTTATTTATGTACAAAATGACAAGTGACTAACAACTTGTCCCAAAACTCAGAACTTAGAGGATTACTAGTAGAAAACTATGTTTCTCGGAAGTGAAGCTTCAACTTCCTCCCACAGTTCCCCAGGCAAGTTGTATGTCAGATTTCCAAGCCAATAGCTCAGAATCTCACGGCCACTCCTAAGGACCATGGGGTGGTTTGGTTGCATGCGTCTAAGCACACCACTCTCAAAGAAGTTTTCCAAAAACCTCCTAAGAGTTGCACTATAGTCACCTGCGACTATAGAGAAGATGAATAACGGCTTAAGACGCATTTCGGGGAATGATTCTGAAGTAAGCTGAATCATTTTCCCTACATCTGTGCCACATCTGAAACCACCTCTCCATACAACTCGTTGGATTTCATTGTTCAAATAAACAATGTGTGCCACAATCCCATCGATATCGTCTTTGTGCACCCTAAGACCCAATTCGATGTCCCACAAGTCTTCCTCCAAACGTCCCAACGCAGCCCTCTCGGTTAGAAGCCTGGCTACCATAGGGGTTCAGATTCTCACCATCTGAAACAAACACAGAAAGGTGGTCAGTACAACTAATGTACTATATTGATTGAACATACAATCAATAGTTGTAGCCAAAACAACATGTATAAAATACAAAATAATATACATGAATAAAAAAATCCCGAATTTAAATTTATATAGAAACAACTAAATATACATTTAATAATACCAACTAATTCACACAAAAAATTAATTTTTGATTTCAAAAAATTTTGAAAATATATTCTCAAAAATCCAGAAAAATGTAAAAACTATTTCTGTAAAATTTTGGAAATTTTAGACGTTGAAAACCTCTGCATGCACCATCACGCGCCACGGGAAGTGGAATGCAAGCCGTCATGAGCCGTCACTCACCGCCGGATACTCACACGCGCCATCACGCATTTCAAAAGTGGGAGCATGTGTTGCACATGTCGTATCCACGTGTCGGCTACCAAATGAGCCACATGTCTCAAAATGATTGGTCGGGTTATGCATACAGGTTAATAGTCAATAATTGACTCTTTTCCACGTGTCTAAATCTGATTGGTGTATTAGTTTATTTATCCAATCAGAATTTTTCACCTCAGAAAACCAAACAAATCGGTTTTCGTCTAATTTCGAGACCTTTCTATTGGAATTTTTTGATAAAATTTGGGCATATTATCAAGTTTATCATCTTGAGTCTAGTGGTATAATTGGTTTCTCGAAATTAATACTTTAAAATTTTGGGTTTATACAGTTTAACACCAAAGTCGAACATAAATACCAAGAAGTCGAATACAAAATTTTACACAACAACTTCTAAGCATGACAGTAACACAGAGGCATGCATATATTGATTAAACATACTAAAAAAATATACCGCTTTGATACCATTGATGGCATACAAAATGTATACATAAAGCGTACAATAAGCGAAAAATAACAAGGATCGAGTTCCTACCTCGATAACCAGTTGGCACAGCGGAAGTATAGGACTGATGCACGCCTGTAGTTGAACTACAAATGAGAACGACTAATATTTACGCCGTCTAAAAGCTTTATCGGGATCGAGATTAATTAGGAAGACTAAACCTCCTAATTTTCTTTCTTGCCTTCAACGTGAAAAACAAAGAGAGAGTGAGAGTGTGTGTTCTGTTGGTAAATATGTCACCAACCCCCCCCCTCCCGACCCCATTTTTTCTTTTCTTCCACGTTTTATATACATATCCTTCTTTTTTCTTTTTGTTCTTTTTTTGGTTATCTTCTAATCACATTTTTGCCTTTCTTTCGTATCACATTAAATACAAAAATTTCAAATCAAAGTCCAATGTAGAATTCTCTTTTCTATGGGCTTTGATGAATTGGGCTTGAATTTGGGCTTAGTATTGATTGGGCTTGTTTGGCCCAATTAATAAGCCCAGTTCGTCAGTTAACTCGATAACTGATGAACCTCGTTCCACCCATTAACATCATGAGCGGAACCGATTTTTCTACAATATTGTATTCAAAGCGACAACAATAAAATTAAACAATAATTTCTTTTTATGTGCTGACTACTTAGTTTTACAATCCTTAATATATATTTACAAAATTCAAATATTTTAGATTTATACATTTTTATTACAAATAAATCAAGTGTAAAGATTGCATCTCACACTCGCGTATGACATGGTCCTAAAACTAGTATGTTCTTAATTGCTACATGTTTGGGACAAAATTTTGCTGCAACCTAATTGTTGTTGCCTCCAATAGGGATGTGCCACATAGCTCAATTTTCTTTAGGTTGGGTCCCTTTTTCTTTCTTCCGTTGCTATGCCTCATTTCGTTAACATTTCTAATTCGCAAAAGATTAAACACGGTAGCAAATATAAATTGTACTTTGTAGTGAACATGTTACGTGATCACAATTCAAAAAAATTAATTTAACAAAAAATTAGCATCAAATTAGTATTTTGTAATATAAAAATTATCAAAACGTAGAAATTGCACTTTGCAAAAGTATTTCACGTCACAAAATAAAAACACTACAATCCACCTCAAAGCTTTGATGTCAAATAGATTAAATCTAAATATATTCCTATTCAGAAATTCTTCTTTGCTTCATGTCCATATTGATCACATTTAGAACCTCTAATAGCAACCTACAAAATAATAAATCAAATTTCGACTTGCAACCAAATAATAATAATGAATTTAGTAAGCATCAATCTAGTAAAAAAGTACCTGACCTAGATTAATTCAATAAATGATTTATAATTAGTATTAGAAAATATATTAAAATACGAAACATTGTCAATCATGACTGATGTTTCAATAATGGGCGCATCTTCAATTTCTTTTTGTTCATTTAGTTCATGTATTTTAGAACTTTCGACTTCCAATTTGTCATTCATAGGAACCGATGTAACCTGCAAAAAAATAGCTTTAATAGTAAATTAAGATAAAAAAGATTTAATATTTTTAAAATGTATAGCTACTAACTAAATTAATTAATTTGTACCTGTTTACGATTTTGAGATTTTTTATATTTTCGTCGCTCCAATGCACTTTTTAATCTTCTTTTGGGTTGTCGAACTACTTCTTTCATTTTCAATCCTCGAAAAATAGGTCCATCATGAAGATTACTTGTTTCATTCATTGATACACACTGTAAATTTTCTTCAACACCCAAATTACTTGAAGCATTTTCCTTTTTCATCTTTTGTAAATATTGCAGCAAATTTTGAAAACTTTTACTGGCATAATTGTACATATCTTCATTCTCCAAAGCAAGTGTGGATATTTCACAAAAATCATGACATAAATAATAGTAACGTTTTCCAATGCATTCCTTCAAAGTCCCGGTGATGTCAATGATATGAGCTTATTTAGTAGATCCCTCTTTTGCATTTTTTCCACCTTTCAAAATATATTGCAACGGGACTTTCTTGATTTTTTTATCAAGTATTTTTAAAGCATGAGCACATAGAATTCCGACAAATGTAAATTTCATGCAATTGCATTGCACTTCGCTCTTAGATGCATTGAATTTCACCAAATGCTCATGATATCGACTACCATATCTGACTTTGTACTCCTTAACAACATTTGATTTGTCAATTTTATGAACTACACAATCCAAGGACTTTATATATTCATCTTGAAACATTTTAAATGTTGCAGAAGCATATACCTCTATAAAACCAAAGTAGTCTGTCTCATCTTAAATTCTGCTAGTAATTCTTGATATCTTCTATTAACCAACAATTAATAATAATTCTCAAAAAAATACAGTCAAAATTTTATACTGATGATTGTTGTGACTATTTTGCTAACAAATCCATCTGTTGTTTAGGAGTATTATCTAAATACTACCTGCTTAGTTTTAATTCTAATATAACCATAACAATCAGTTTTCTAGTTTAGTATTGCGCTTTTTGTTTTACACTAACGAAGCCCATAGATAGTTTTAACAGAGCGAGACATACCAACGGAGGAAGGAAAAAGGGACCCAACCTAAAGAAAATTGAGCTATGTGGCACATCCCTATTGGAGGCAACAACAATTGCTGCAACCTACTGGTTGCAGCAATTGTCCCAAACAGGTAGCAATTAAGAACATACTAGTTTTAGGACCATGTCATACGCGAGTGTGAGATGCAAACTTTACACTTGATTTATTTGTAATAAAAATGTATAAATTTAAAATATTTGAATTTTGTAAATATATATTAAGGATTGTAAAACTAAGTAGATGTTTGTAGGTTAACATAAATATAATGAAAAATTTATGACCATTAAGCTCATTAACAACAATAAAGAAGAAACTCACAAAAACTAATAACATATTAATGCCATCTTAAATACAAGGAAATGTTATGTAAAAAATTAACACTATATAAAACCTCAAACAAGCGTCCCTTTTGTGTGCAAGCTCAAAGCAAAAGCATCATGGCAAGATCCCAGAACACTTTTTCTGTCATGGTTGTGTTGCTTTCATCCTTCTTTGTTCTTTCAACATCTCTTTCAAAAGACAACTGGAGCGATTATCAAGGTGATCCAAATTTTCCTGATTATCCATTAACCTCCCCAACGGAGGTGGACTCCGATGACATAGCACCAGAGCCTTCAACATCAGTTGAAGTTCCTGATACTGTGCTCCCACCAGAGCCTGCACCAGGGTACTACGAGTTCTTGGACGATTGTTCCAAGAAAATTACTCCGAAGTGTGGAGCAGAGATATATACCAGCATTGTTGATAATCAAAAGACAAGCTTTGATTGTTGTATTGGTCTGGTTAAGATGGGCCATGCTTGTCATATTGGACTAGCCAAACTCATCATGGGATTTCCTGAAGCGAAGCTGATTAAGTCTCAAATTTTGTCTAGGAGTGAGAAGGCTTGGAAAGATTGTGTGTTGGCTGTGAGAGAATCTCCATCACCTTCACCATGAGCCTAATTATGATGAAATTTTTGGATGCATTCACTCAGTTTTTGCGCAATATAAATATTGTATGACTTCTAAATAAGACATTTATAAGCACAATCTACGTACCCAAGTGAAAAAATCATATATGGAAATCTATTTTCATGGTTTATTTTAGATTTTTGGAAATACGTTCTCATTGTTCAACATTTATATATCACACTCTTAGTTCAACACATTATATATGTTTCGCTAAGAGTTGAGAGTTTGATTTTAGTGGGTTTGGGTGTAGTAAAAAAGAGTACCCTCAATCATGTACTTGCATATAAGACCAAAAAATCCTCTTAATTACTTGCACATAAGACAAAAACGACAACAATAGATCATCTAGTATTTCATATTAAGGGAAATCTTAATTGGTGCATAAGATCACGATTTTCTAATCTGAAAAAAAAAACAATTGCATTCATAAATAACTCAAAGTTATAAATGGCAAAACATAACCATAACCAATCCAATGTGTGTCATCACTTTTGTGAAGCAGACGACAAGGGAGAAATTTGCGAAACATACACTAAATTTAATCTCTAAACTTGTTTATTTAAGTTTCCAATCATCTGATCAACGTCGAACAAGAAAGGGAAAATTTGACTTTTATATCAAATTAAAATTCAGAATTGGGCTTTTGCCATGTACCAAACATATGTTGAGTAATAGAAACACGCTTCAAACATGTTGCAAAAATACCAGATTTTAATTAATTGAGAAATTGACCAAAAATTTGAGATTTTTTCATGAAAAATGCCAATACTTTCAAGAGAAATTTTTTTTTTTTTTGCGAAAAAAAGATAAATTCAAAGGGAGAAAATATGATATTTCAGAATGTATCCAAATGTATCCAAATGTCTTCAAATTACAATATTTTTTATATAAAATTAGATTTAATAAATTTTTTATATAATATTTTTTAAATTAAATGTCTCTAAATTACAAATTTTAATATAATTTTATATCTTTTCCATATTCTCCAAAATGTATCCAAATATCTCCAAACCACAACTTATACAATTTGTGCAATTTTTTCGATGTCTCCGAATCTATCCATATGTCTCCAAATGTATCCATAATTAAATTAAGTTTAATTATTTATATATTATTTATTTTATTTTATTAGCAAAAATAACAATTTTTAATATAATTTTTACAAGTTTTTCGATAGTCTCCAAAATGTATCCAAATCTCAAATATTTATATAATTTTTTATAGTATCCAAATGACTCAAAATTTCAGTTTTTATATATATTTTTCGTAGTCTTCAAATGTATCTTAATGTATTCGCAAGTCTCAATTTCAATTTTTGCAAAACCAACGTATTTATGTAATTTTTAGAAAAATCAAAAAGAGGCAGCAGCTAGGGCTTTGAAACCCCAGTCGCCACACCAGTAGCACCACATCCTCAAAGACAAAGGACGACGCGGAGATCGGTGAAGATGGCGACGAGCAGATCAATGAAGAGGAGAGCAGCGACAGAGATCGGTGAAGAGAAAGGATGACGGAGGAGAAAGCATGGGAGAATCCATAGAGATCGACTAAGAGAGAGAACAGAGAAGACGATGAGTGACGACGGCAACGAGAGCGAGAGTGAGCGACGGAGTGGAGGAAATGCTATTGGGGCTGACAAAATTCCCGAGAGGTGCATTAAATGGATCATGGAGTGCATAAGAACACCTTATTTCTCGATTGCTTTGAATGGTTCTCTGGAGGGTTTCTTTCAAGGGAAAAGAGGGTTGCGTCAAGGAGATCCGATGTCTCGCCTAATATTTGTTATGGCAATGGAATATTTGTCGCGATGTCTCATACACATGATTCCACGATGCTTTCAATTCCACTCGGGCTGTAAAGAGCTTAAGTTGAAACACCTCTGCTTCACAGATGATTTATTTATTTTTAGCAGCTATGACATGAGGACCTTGGAGAGTATTGCTGCTATATTGAAGCATTTTGAGATGGTGTCAGGGTTGCAAGTCAACGAAGGAAAAATTGCATTTTTTTTCAGTGGTGTTGAATCGGCTGATGTCAATGATGCCTTCCAAGTACTCAAGTTTAGACGGGGAATTACCGGTGAAGTATCTGGGAGTGCCACTCTACTCAACCAAGCTCACTAAACACCGCTCACTAAACACCACTGCCGAGAATTGATTGAAAAGATCACCTCCAGAATTAATAGCTGGACTTCCAGGTTTCTCTCATATGCTGGTCGCTTACAACTTATTAATTATGTCCTTCGAAGCATGCATGTTTACTGGTGTAGAGTCTTTATGTTGCCTGCTTTTGTGATCAAAGAAATAGGTTGTATTTGCAGAAGATTTTTATGGTATGGGACTGATATGAGTAAGCATGGTGGGAAAGTGGCATGGCACCAAGTCTATAAGCCTAAAGATGAAGGGGGGTTGGGCATCAAAGATCTTGTTGCATGGAATAAGGTTGTTGTCGGACATTTAATTTCGGAGTTAGTGGTTGTTACAAAATCGCTATGGGCTACTTGGATATCAAGAATGAAAGTGAAACGGCTGAGTTTTCGGGGCCTAGGTAAACCTCCTGATAGCAGTTGGGTTTGGAGGAATTTACTGAAACTCAGAGAAATTTATCGACCTATGTTTTCATATGTGGTGGGAAAAGGTGGGTTTTTATTTTGGTTCGACCCATGGTTGAATGGAAGCACGGTTTGGGATAGGTTCGCTGACCTGAAATTTTCAGATGCTGACTTACCTAAACAGACCAAAATTTCTGATATAAGGAGCCATGAAAATTGTCGGTTACCTGAACCCTTAAATGATACTCGGAAAGGGCTTAGGAGGTTGTTAAGCAACTACCCATTCACACTAGAAAATTAGATTATGTTGTATGGAGACTTGAGAAGTCTGGAGTGTTTTCTATTAAAAGTGCTTGGCAGGAAATTCGGGACAAAAGTCCAAAAGTTACGTGGAGTGATTTACTATGGGGAAAAGACCACATACCAAGATAAAGCTTCATTGTCTATTTGGCGATGCACAACAAGCTGGCTGCCAAAACAAGAATGCTTCAATGGAGATTGGTGGACAATGATGCATGTATTTTCTGTTCATCTTCTCCTGAAACCGTAGCCCACTTGTTTTTTGAATGCCGAAAAGTAGAGATGTATGGCTAGAAATTTTGAAGAAGCTGAGGATAATGAGACAACCATTCAGCTGGAGAAGGGAGATAAGCTGGTTTACTAGGAGAACCAGAGGAAAAAACCTGCGAAGCCGAGTATGGCAAGTTGTTTTCAATGCTTCTATTTACTGGCTGTGGTTGGAAAGGAATCACATCATTTTCCAGGGAGGGGCATTTAGCAGAGATAGAATTCTGAGTAGGATTTTTGGTACAGTCAGAGATAAGTTTCTATTGTCACTAGGCAGTATATTTTGAGCTTTTGGGTTATAATGATTGTTTTGCTAGATGAATAATTACTTCATTCCTTCATTAGAGGGCTGGGTACTTGACTGTACATAGAGCTTTTTGTATAGGGGACGGTCTTTCTTCATGTGATAGATTGTATACATCTATTTTGGCAATACAATGAATATATTTACGCCAAAAAAAAGACTTCAACTTGATTCGAGAACAAGCTACAAAGACCCTCGAATAGCATACTCATCGAAGATAGAATCAGAGGAAGAATTGGATCAAGAAATGCGTGAATTGAGAAATTGACCCATAGAGGCTGAGCCAGTTTCAATTAACATAGCAATTTGTATTCTACTTTTTCGTCTCTAAAGTTCAGAACTCGAAATTTGTGTGTACAATCACAACTGGCATTACAACCATGTCAACTAAAAAAATGTTGCAAATTGAGGATTGTAATAATGCAACGTTTTTTCATAATTTCAATGGTATGCAAGGGGGGAAATGATTTTTAAGCAAAAATAATAATAATAAACCTATCCCATCATTAGTCTAAATGCAGGTGGCCCAGGACAGGTTTTTGTCTCAACTGGTAAAACATGTAAGTAGGAAGAACTAGAGGTGATATGGTCGATTTGGATAGGATCTGATCCAAGAATTAGAACCAACCAAAAATTTTGGTTTTTCTATTTTTCAAGAACCAAAACTAAATTGAAAAACCGGAAATTTTGGAACTGTTTTAATTTGGTTCTTGGGACTTTTTTTCCAAAAAAAAAACACATTCAATCAAACATTTATACATACAAATAAATTATACAACATAATATTAAACTTACAAACAAATTAAACTAACATAACAATAACTCTACACCAAATCCAAAACAAATTGAACTACAAAATATTAACCTACACAACATAAGATTACAAATTACACACTAATTATTCAACAATATCTAAAACAAAATAAATCTCATCCATCATACATTAATTGTTAAACACATAATCAAACCCACCAACATAAAATAAATCTCATTAATCATGTCTTAATAATTCAACAATTGCAAATAAGGAATTATGATCAAGAAATCATAACATTTATCATTTTTATTGTATAAAACACCTTTGAAAAACTTTGCACACATTTGAACACTTATGTATACGGTTGATGATTTGTACACCTATGATTATATATAATTAATTGTTAATCTCTCTCTCTCCGTGTAATATCATGCGGAATCCTGATCGGTAACAATGTAGTTTTCCAATCTGTTCTGCTTTGATCTTGGTTGTTTGGAGTGTTGAATGGACGATCAACGGTTTTCATTGGGGTTACTCGAATTAGAAAGTAGGTGTAACTCGAGTAAGATGATCCATGGATAACTCGAGTAAGGCTTTTGTGTAACTCGAGTAAAACACGGGTCAAATAACTCGAGTTAGTCGTTTGGTAACTCGAGTTAGTCGTGTAAAGCTGAAACGGTGCATCTCGACTTATCTTCGTCTTTATAGCACCCAACCGCCCCCACTCCTTATTTATTCATCATAACTTGTCAAGTTGGAGCTCTCAACTACTCTTATTGCTTCTCCTTGGATTCCTAGCACCTATTGAGGTAAGATTGACTCTTCATTGCTCATATTTCATCATTGTTCATGCATCAAGGTTGCATTTTTTGCTTTGGGCCGAATTCCTTTATGGGTTTGGATTTTGAGTAAGTTTTCTATGGTGATAAGGGGTTAGATATGTTAAATCGTGTTAGTTAGAGACTAGAAACTCTTGGGTTAAGCTTTAAATCATGAGGTTTGAAGTAGTTCTTGAATGAACTAGGGTTTGAAAGGAAATTGTTGATTTATGTGATGATTCTGAGTTCTTTTGGTGTTTTTGAGCTTGGATTTGTGTTCAGTGGGTTGATTAGACACAATGTAGATGTTTGGTATCGATTTTTATTGGTTAAATCAGAGTAGATCGAATTTGAAAAATTTTGGGAAAGTTTCTTACTCGAATAAGTCATTTAGCTAACTCGAGTAAGTCACATGGTGTATAACTCGACTTAGCACTTGGTCTAACTCGAGTAAATGAGAATTTGTATAACTCGAGTTAGCTGAAGATGCAACTCGAGTTACCCATGGGTTTAAGGGACCAAAATGTATAATTTTGACACTTTGCAATTTCTGAGAGTTTGGGGACTCTTTCGAGGATTATAACTATTTGGAGGACTAATTGGATAATTTTGGCTATTTTGAGGACAGTTTTGATAATTGCAAAGTCTCAGGGAGTAAAACATAATTTTATAGTGGTCGGGGATCCAACTGTAATTTTATGAAGATTATGAATTTATGATCGATAGTGATGGATTCATGTATGATATATGTTTTCAGCGGCTATGGTAGTTTGCATTACATTTGCATATCATGCATTTGGTACGGCCTCAGTACCACACTTTGATATATGTCATGTTTGTCCATGTTCAACTTCTTGTTCCTACCAATGAGGTCATCCATCGACTAGTGGGGCTTGACTCGTGTTACAACTTAGACATCCAGGTGAGTGGATAGCAGCTTCAGACACATAGGTTGTGTCTTGAAACTTCTATTATGTTTTATGATGTGCTGAACATGTTTATAAAAAATGGACTAATCTAAGGATTGGTTAAATGAATAAATGATTATGTGATTTTTATAATCAACACTATGTTTTGTGAAATTGATATATGTGTGTGTGTGTGTATTTTATATATCTCTTCTATGATTTCAAATGATAAATTGCATGCATATAATTTATGTTATGTAAGATAATGATTTTGTTTTTGTGATATATGACACCTATGCTACGTGGTCGAAGTAGCCTTTGGTATACCAATGTTATATGTATTACGAAATCCCAGCTACCAGAGATGTTGGTAGCCACGTGTTCTAATCCAATACGTGAATTGTTATGATAGTGGTCGAGTCCACATCACTCATGTTGTTTTGTGCCACATGCACACCATGCTCATGGTCCTTTATCGATGATATATGTTTTGACTATGAAAACATGTTTTAGGAATCGAAATAATTTTTAACTACATTTTTGTGCTTGCTAGATGCTTGACTTGCGAACGATTTTCAAAATAATTTTTGAAAAGCTATTACCTATAGCATGTATATAACTGCATGTGGTATTTTTAAATTATTTTCAAAGCAGTATTGCGAAGCATGTATGAGGCGGTCTGGAGTGTTTTCTCTCACTGGGCCTTAACCCCCTTTTCTTTCTATGTATACTGTTGGTTTTATTCCGCAGCTTCATCATTTTTGGCTTCAGCAACTTTTCCTCATCTTGGATACCAGTGAGGTGTCTTTTGATTAGTGGCGCCCTTTTGATCGGGTTCTCTTATGCATTGATGTTAGAGCTCTACATCGGGTTGTTGTCGGGTTATTAGGTTGCTTTTCTTTCTTTGATGTATATTTATATATATGTGTGTGTGTGTGTGTGTGTGTGTGTGTGTGTGTGTTTTGAATATTTTATTTATGATATACGTTTATTTTATCGTATATTTTTAAATAACAAATGTTTTGATTAAATAAATATTTTAATCAATTGCTTTGGGTAGTATGTTATGATCCATGAGGCTTGTGTGAGATGGGTCGTGCTACCATAGACAGTTTGCCTCGTATGCCGATCTCGGGCCGGTAGCGGGTCGTGACAAAGATGGTATCAGAGCACTAGGTTTCATTAGTTTGGGGTCAATATGGAGCTTAGGTATCTTGATTGAGCCAGTTTGACTTTGCATCTGTAAACCTTTTGATCTATGGTTGGTACTGTGGCTATCACTTACATTATGACATTGCATATGCAACTTTGGTTATGGTATGTAGATATGGATCGACACCATGGTAGAGGTCGTTGATAGGTTGTCAAACCACCAAAATAATATTAACCTGCTCAAGAAATAAATAATGAGCATAGCAGTAAGCAGGGTCGAACCACAGAGACCGGTGAAGAAATGTTTAATCGCCGAAACAAAAAATTAAAATAAAGTTGAGGAAAATATAGTTGAAAATGAGATTAAAAGCAAACATAGATAAAAATTCACAATAAGAAATAAAATTGCAGCAATAGAAATTCAGTAATGAGAAAGCCTAGCCAAGGTATTTCCTCCGTTCAATCCTTTCAGTTGATCACAGACACAAAAGATAAATATCAAACATTCAAATATACAGAGTTAAAGTTAACGGTGATGCACTCGATTAACCCATCTCTTCTTACCTGTTCGATAGCTCCAGGACACCCTGCAGACTATTTCTCTAACCACTAGATAACCCCCGGGACGCCCTGTAAGGTTTAATCTATGGCAGCAGTGAGAACCAAAGAGACCCCTATCCTAGTCAGTGAAACTGGAAATGTTGTGATTCATTTAAACTAGATTATTCAATTTCATAACAATGAATAATATTCAACACATAAATTTACGTTATTTGTTACCTAAATTAGGACTAATGTGACGCACTAATAATACTAAATAATAGTATATTGTTCATCTAATCACACAATCGGCCGAATCGTGCAATCAACATAAACAATAATAAAGGAATTAAGGCACATAACTAGAAAGACTTTTAGTTACTCATAATAATGGAAGAAAGCAACCAAAGTTCAGTCATGGCTGCTGTCCAACGTCAAAAAGAGGAAGAAGATGAAGCCACCAATAAAATAAAAGAGTATTTATATGTGACTCCCCTCAAAACCTAATCCTAATGTGAATAATAATAATAAAATAATAATAATAATAATAATAATAATGTAACTACAATTGTTCCAGCAGTAAAATAGGTTAAAGTCTTTAGCCACGTCCATGAGACTCAAATTTCGAGGCCCAACAGTGAAAACACACGGCACAATGTGAATAAGTAAAGCCCATTCTTCGTGCCCTCTACAGGATGATCACGCTAAAGTGCATTCGACACTGAAAATGCTCCAAAATAGTTCCAACTCCACATATTTCACCAACATTCCACCTAAAACACCAAAGAAGCCAAAAGACATAAAAACACATGAATAATAACAATTCACAATGAAAAACTAACATAAAATGCAACATTAAATATGTACAAAATGCAACTTATCAGTCGTGGGAGGCCTAGACGTGTGCCTATTGAGGCTGTTGCTAAGTCTATAGCCGATCAACACGATGCTCATAGTTCGTCTGAGGTTGTTGTCCCAACACTTTAGCCCCAACATATGTCTCAGTTGGAGATTATGATGCATTTCATTCAGGCTGTTGAGCGCATAGAGACGCTTCTTACTGGTCAGGCAGTTAGAGATCAGTCTATTTCACCGGGTGTTGCACCACCAGTTCCTCCACTGCAGCCAGAGGTGCCAGTTGCACCAGTGCCTATTGTAGCTTCAGCAGCACCATAGTCAGAGGCTGAATCTGACTTATCAGATTCTTGAAGCTTACTCCGCCCAGGTTTGAGGGCAATTTGGGAGATGACCCTCATCACTTCACTTCTACAGTTGAGCGATGTTTCAAGGCTATGAAGCTCAGCGATGAGGCAGTGAGAGTTAGGCTTGCATTGTTATTATTGGACGGTCGAGTTGTTAGATGGTGGTAAGATAGAGGGTCTCAAAGGATTGTTACATAGGATGAGTTCAAGAGCGAGCTCATGTTGTTTATCCTTCCCCAAAGTGAGAGGGATAGGAAGGCAAATCAGTTTAGCAAGTTTATTTAGGAGCTGAGCATGTCAGCGAGCAAGTATGAGGATCACTAAGTATGCATCAGCTGAGGCCCAGAATGATGATGCCTTAACGAGGAAGTTCTTGAATGGGTTGGTACTCAAGACTCGCAGAGTGGTAGCGACTCTAGGGTTATCTATAGTATCACAGATTTCTGAGGCTGTGAGAGGCATGGAGTATCAGGGTGAGAGACAGCCGATGGAGCCGAAGATGGCAAAGACCGAGGGTACGTCTGAAGGCCAGCAGGGTCGTAGACAGAGTAGCTAGCCAGAGTAAAAGTTTAGATTTTGTTTTGAAGGTCAGCGTCAGGGACAGAGTTCTCAGAGTGCTAGTGTGGCACAACCAGCTGGGCATGCTGGAGGTCAGAGTTCTAGAGGCTCGCATCTGACATGTGAGTTGTGTGGGAGGAGACACTCAAGGACTTGTGTCAAAGCAGCATATCTATGCTTTCACTGTATACAACCGAGGCACAAAATGGCTAATTATCCCATAAAGCATGGTACCAAAGCACAGACAGTCCAGTCAATGGCTGGAGGTATGGGTACTACTAGTTCTAGAGTTGATAGAGGTTCTGGCAGAGGCATGATAGTTTCAAAAAGTTACAGTCAGTATGGGCATGGTTCAGGCCGAGATCAGATCGGTCAGAGCAGTTCAGTTGCAGGAGAGCAGGCCAGAGTGTATCATTTGACTCGTCAGGAGGCACAGACCTCCAATGCTGCAGTTTTGGGTACACTATCCATTTTTGGTTCTTCTGCATATATCTTATTTGATTATGGAGCATCTCATTCATTCATCATGCCTTATTTTGTTGAGCATGCTAGGTTAGTGGTGTATGCACAAGTCAGATTGTTAGAGGTTTCATCACCTCTGGGTAGCAAGATTGTAGTTGATTATGAGGTCCGAGATTGTGTGATTGCCTTTGAAGGGCACGAGTTGACTGTTGATCTTACCATATTGGATATGAAAGAATTTGATGTGATACTCGTTATGGATTAGCTTTCGACTTGGTACGCTACCTTGGATTGCTTTGCCAAAAAGGTATGTTTTTGACCACCTAGTCTGGTGGAGTTATGTTATCAAGATGAGCGAGACAACGTGGTTCGAGGTTATGTATCAGCGATTAGAGCTGAAAAGATGATTCGCTGAGGTTGTGAGGCGTATTTGGCTTTTGTGATTGCTGAGCCACAGAGTTGAGAGTTGAGACTGGACAAAGTACCAGTGGTGCGGGATTTTTTGATGTGTTTCCTGAGGAACTTTTGGGACTTCTTCCAGAGCATGAGATAGAGTTTGCTATTGAGGTTCAGCCTGGTACTGATCCGATATCAATTCTATCGTATCAGATGGCGCCAGCAAATCTGAAAGAGTTAGAGACTCAGTTGAGAGAAATGTTGGACAAAGGATTTGTTCGACCTAGTGTTTCACCTTGGGTGCTCCGATCTTGTTTGTAAAGAATAAGGATGGAAGCCTTCATATGTGCATCAATTACTGACAGTTGAACAAGGTAACAGTGAAGAACTGATATCCGCTTTCGAGGATAGATGATCTATTTGACCAGTTGCAGGGTGCACAGTAGTTTTCTAAGATTGACTTGAGATCAAGATATCATCAATTGAGGATCCGAGATGAGGACATTCTGAAGACTGCATTTCAAACTAAATACAGACACTATGAGTTTTTGGTGATGTCGTTTGGATTGACGAATGCTCCTACGACATTCATATATTTGATGAACAGAGTGTTTAGGCCGTATCTGGATCATTTGCGATTGTCTTCATCGATGACATCCTGATCTACTCGACGAGTAGGAAGGAGCATGAGGATCACTTGAGGTCAGTATTATAGACTTTACGAGAACATAAGCTTCATGCTAGGTTCTCGAAGTGCAAGTTTTTGCTTGATCGAGTGGCATTTCTCGGACACGTGGTGTCAAGAGACGATATTATGGTTGACCCGCAAAAGATAGTGGTTGTACTCCATTGGGAGATGCCTAAGACAACTACAGAGATTTAGAGTTTTTTGGGTCTAGTTGGTTACTATAGGAAGTTTATCCAATATTTTTCTAAAATAGCAGTTCCTATTACCCAATTGACTCAGAAAGCAGTTAAATTTGTTTGGTCTAACAGATGTCAGGACAGTTTCCAGAAGCTGAAGACATGTTTTATGAGTGGGCCAGTGTTGGTTTTACTATCAAGTTTTGGAGGTTTTGCGGTGTACTTTGATGCCTCGAAAATTGGTCTAGGTTGTGTATTGACGAAACATGGTAAGGTGATTGTCTATGCATCGAGACATCTTAAGAAGCATGAGCATAATTATCCGACACATGACCTAGAGTTAGCTGCATTGATATTTGCACTCAAGATTTGGAGGCATTATTTGTACGGAGAGACTTTTGAGATCTTTACAGATCATAAGAGTTTGAAGTACATTTTCGGGCAGAGAGACCTAAACTTGAGGCTAAGACGTTGGTTGAAATTGCTAAAAGATTATGATTGTACCATATCATATCATCCTAACAAGGCTAACGTGGTTGTCGATGCCTTGAGTTGGAATTTGATGGGGAGTTTGGCTCACATCGCAGTTGAGAGGCGACCAGCTATGTCAGAGTGGCAGAGTTTGATGAGGAATGGAGTTGTATTCCAGTTTGATGATTTTGGATCTTTGCTTGGTAATGTTGAGGCTATATCGGTATTGTTAGATCAGATTTGTGAAGCTCAAAAGGAGGACACTGAGATTCAGGGATTGATTGAAAAGGTTAAGGCATCTGAGGTGCCAAGTTTTAGTATTGATGATTAAGGAGTCCTTTGGTTCTGTTTGAGGTTATGCGTACCATCTTCAGGTGGGTTACGTAAGGAGATTATGACCGAGGGTCATAGTTCTGTCTACTCGGTTCACCCGGATACATTAAGATGTATCAAAATCTTCGTGAATCCTATTAGTGGCCAGGAATGAAGAAGTATATAGCTAAATTTTCTAGTCGATGTTTAACCTGTCAGTAGGTTAAGTTTGAGAATCAACGTCTTTCTGGTTTGATGCAACATATGCATCTTCCTGAGTGGAGGTGGGATCATATCACGATGTACTTTATAGTTGGATTACCGAGGACATCGTTGTGATATGATTCTATATAGGTCATCGTGGACCGATTGACCAAGCTAGCTCATTTTTTGCATGTCGAAGTGACATGATTGGCGATGTTGTATATCGAGAGGATTGTATGTCTTCATGGTGTGCCGATCTCTATAATGTCTGACAGAGGACCTCAGTTTACGTCCCAATTTTAGCATAAACTTCAGGACGAGTTGGGTACTCAATTGGATTTAAACACTGCTTTTCATCCACAGACATATGGGCAATCCGAGCGTACGATTCAGACTTTAGAGGATATGTTGAGAGCGTGCACTGTGGATTTTGCCAGGAGTTGGGATTCCCATTTTCCATTAGTAAAGTTTGCTTATAAAAACTCGTATCACTCGATTATTGAGATGGCGCCTAACAAGGCACTGTATGGTAGAAAGTACAAATCTCTTTTATATTGGGCTGAGGCCAGAGAGAGAGAGAGACATTGGAGTCAGATCTTATTTTGGAAACTACTGAGAAAGTCAGATTGATCCAGCAGAGGATTCAGACTGATCACAGTCGTCGAAAGAGTTACACTAACCCAAAGTGTAAACATTTGGAGTTTGAGGTTGGAGACCATGTTCCTGAAAATATCACCTATGAAAGGTGTTACGATATTTGAGAAGAAGGGAAAGTTGAGCCCGAGATACATTGGTCCATTTGATATTATTGGTCGAGTTAGAGTTGTGGCTTATGAGTTAGTGCTACCGCCTCAGTTTTCTTCAGTTCATCCAGTATTTCATGTTTCGCTTATGAGGAGATATGTTCCAGATCTGTTGCATGTTTTGACTCCGCAGTCAATTGAGCTTAGATCTGATTTGTCTTATGATGAGGTTCTAATGAGGATCGTTGACCACCAGGTCAAGAGACTCCGGAACAAAGAGATCGCTTCAGTGAAAGTGATTTGGGGATATTATTCTGTCGAGGAGGCCACTTAGGAGGCCGAGGAGGAGATGCGGCATAGATATTCGCACTTGTTTGACTCAGCTAATTCTTAGGTCAGTATGATTTGCTTTTGCTTGTGTATTTTGTCTTTGTGCTTCTATTTCTATCTATTTTCATTTGCATATTTGGCCGAGTGTCAGTTGGATTTTTGGGTTGGCATGTTTGGGATCTCTGGTTTATGATTTCGTTTGAGGTTTGGGCTTGGTGTTAGCTTCTGATATGGTTTTTTTTCTAAAAATTCGAGGGTGAATTTCTTTTCAGGGAGGAAGTATGTAATATCCCGTCAGATCCTGATCGGTAACAATATAGTTTTTCGATCCATTCCGCTTTGATCATGGTTGTTTGGAGTGTTGAGCGAGTGATTAACAGTTTTCATTGGGGTTACTCGAGTTAGTAAGTAGGTGTAACTAGAGTAAGATGATCCATGGATAACTCGAGTAAGTTTTTCGTGTAAATCGAGTAAAACACGGGTCGAATAACTCGAGTTAGTTGTTTGGTAACTCGAGTTAGCCGTGTAAAGCTGAAACGGTGCATCTTGAATTCTCTTCGTCTTTATAGCACCCAACCGCCCTTCACTCCTCATTTACTCCTCATAACTTGTCAAGTTTGAGCTCTCAACGACTCTCATTGCTTCTCCTTGGATTCCTATCACATATTGAGGTAAGATTGACTCTCCATTGCTCCTATTTCATCATTATTCTTTGTTTTGGGATGAATTCCTTTATGGGTTTGGATTTTGAGTAAGTTTTTTTGTGGTGATAAGGGATTAGAGATGTTAAATCGTGTTAGTTAGAGACTAGAAACTCTTGGGTTAAGCTTTGAATCATGAGGGTTGAGGTAGTTCTTGAATGAACTAGGGTTTGAAAGGGAATTGTTGATTTTTCGTGATGCTTCTGAGTTTCTTTGGTGTTTTTGAGCTTGAATTCGTGTTTAATGGGTTGATTAGACACAATGTGGGTTTTGGTATCGATTTTTATCTGTTAAATTGGAGTAGATCGAATTTGAAAAATTCTAGGAAAATGTCTTACTCGAGTAAGACATTTGGCTAACTCGAATAAGTCACATGGTGTATAACTCGAGTTAGCACTTGGTCTAACTAGAGTAAATAAGGATTTGTATAACTCGAGTTAGCTGAAGATGCAACTCGAGTTAGTCATGGATCTAAGGGACCAAAATGTGTAATTTTGATACTTTGCAATTTTTGAGAGTTTGGGGGCTCTTTTGAGGATTCTAACTGTTTGGAGGACTAATTGGATAATTTTGGATATTTTGAGGACTTTTTTGATAATTGTCAAGTCTTAGAGACTAAAACATTATTTTATAGTGGTCAGAGACCCAACTGTAATTTTACGAAGATTATGAATTTATTATCGATAGTGATGGATTCACGTATGATATATGTTTTCAAAGGCTATGGAAGTTTGCATTGCATTTTTATATCATGCATTTGGTATGGTCTTAGTACCACATTTTAATATATATCATGTTTGTCCATGTTCACCTTCTTGTTCCTACCAAAAAGACCAGCCACCGATTAGTGGGACTCGACTGGTCTTACAGCTTGGACATTCAGGTGAGTGGATAGAAGCTTCAGATGTATATGGTGTATCTTAAAACTTCTATTATGTTTTATGATGTGTTGAACATGTTTATGAAAATGGACTAATCTAAGAATTGGTCAAATAAATAAATGATTATGTGATTTTTATAATCAACACTATATTTTATGAAATTGATAAATATATATTTATATATGTGTGTGTGTGTGTGTATTATATATATATATATCTTCTATGATTTCAAATGATAGATTGCATCCCTATGATTTATGCTATGTAAGATAATGATTTTGTTTTTATGATACGGAACACCTATGCTACGTGGTTGAAACAGCATTTGGTATACCAATGTTATATGTATTATGAAATCCCAGCTACCAGATATGTCAGTAGTCACTTGTTCTGATCCAACACGTGAATTATTATGATAATGGTCGAGTCCACATCACCCATATTGTTTTGTGCCACGTGCACACTTATGCTCATGGTCCCCTATCGATGATATATATTTTGAATGTAAAAATATGTTTTAGGAATATGTCTATACCTGCATGCGGTAATTTTAAATTATTTTCAAAACAGTATTTGTGAGGCACGTATGAGGCAGTTTGGAGTATTTTCCCTCACTGGGCCCTGACTCCCTTTTCTTTCTATGCATAATGTTGGTTTTATTCTGCAGGTTCATCGTCTTTGGCTTCAACAACTTTTTCGTATCTTGGATGCCAATGAGGTGTCTTTTGATTAGTGACGCCCTTTTAATCGAGTTCTCTTATGTATTGATGTTAGAGCTCTCCAACGGGTTACTGGGTTGCTTTTTATACTTTGATGTATTTTGATATATTACGATATATATATGTTTTGAATATTTTATTTATGATATACGTTTATTTTATCGTATGTTTTTAAATAACAAATGTTTTGATTAAATAAATATTTTAATCAATTGCTTTGGGTAGTATGTTATGATCCTTGAGGCTTGTGCGAGATGGGCCGGCTACCATAGAAGATTCACCTCGTACGCCGGTCTCAGGCCCGCAGCTGGTCGTGGCACTCTCTCTCTCTCTCTCTCTCTCTCTCTCTCTCTCTCTCTCTCTCTATATATATATATATATATATATATATATATATATATATATATATATATATATAATTGTTTTCCTATTTTCCGGCAAGGAAAACAATGATGCCCTTTTACGAGCGTTCCAGGGAATTTTCAGTTTTCCTAAACTGGAAGTGTGGCTCAATCTGACTTATCAAACTATTGTTGAGTAGAAAAAGGGGCAAAATCTACTGTAAAATGGGTTCTCTAATCCTTGCTAAACAATTCATGGAAACACAAAGATGAAATTAAACCAAGGAAACAAAAGTTCAGAGCAAAAGAAAGGAAAAGAAAGGGTTTTACACCGAATGGTGTAATGAAATGGAAAAAAAAAAGGGTCCCTAAACTTTCCTAATTTGGCAGAATATAAACCCCATCTACTAGGAGACTCCTTCCTTGATAAAAGTCTTGAATCTCCACGCCTATTTCTTGTTGGATTTTCTCCAAAATAAACGCCTTCCATCTTGAGCTCATCCGCATTTTACCGCCTCTGTTACCCTGCTTTGGCAGAAAAAAAAATCCTCCAGGTGAGCTGAAGTACTTCCACTAGTGAGTTGGGCCAAACTTGCTTCATCTCCATCTGACCTGGACTTGATCCGCTGTTGGGCTCATGGGGTTTCTGGACCGGGATTTAATTTGGGTGTAAACAATAATATTTTGAGTTAATTATGCTATATGTAATATGTTACATGTCATAATTAAATGGTAGATTTGCACAAATAAAAATATTAATTTTATATTTCTTAAAATGTCAAAATATTGAATTTTAGTTTTGAAAATACGACAATTTTGAAACTAAATCTCAAAAATGACATCTCCATTTAATATATAAAGTCAAAATCTCATTTCAATCTAAAATTTTCGTTTATTACTTTCTTTCTCCTTGTTTCTCTCTTGATTTCTCTCTTTCTCTCTCCCCTCGTTTTTCTATCTCCTGGCTTCTCTGCGCGATCTCACTTATGTCCGTTTATTTCTAGTCATGTGATCTCTAAACCGCTATCTCTGCGTTGTTTTATGCATGTTTCCACCTCGAAGACGATCTTGTCTATCTTTTATCACTTACTTTCTATTCCTATTCATTTGACCGTCTCCAGGGGCTCTTCATCTCATTTCTTTTTCATTGAAATATGTATGAATTGTCTTACACGTTCATTGAAAAGTGATTTAGTTTTTTTTTTGCAGTTAAATGGTTCGTTTACTCGTGAACGTTGTTATAGATTGTTACAGAGGATTGATTTCGTTAGAGCCTTTGATGACATAATTATTCTATTTTATTTTTTTATATTTGATTTGATTTGCTTTTTCTAGATTGTGAGGGATTGATTTTGATTGGACAGCATGGACTCTACGCTTTCAAAAACCCTAGTTGCTATATTTTATTATTTTGTTGTAAACATTTCAAAAAAATTATTTTGCTGTAAATTATTGTTCACGTCTTTATTTTTAGATTGTTGTAAAATTGTTGTTGAGCTGCGGTGATTGTGTATTTTGTTGAGATTTTTCGTGTTGACTGGTAGGGCTATAAGCGAGTGGAGCAGCTTAAGCTCGAACTCGTCATGAGCTCGTTCGAGCTCGACTCGTTTACTAACGAGCCCGAGCTCGAACATAAATGTGGGCTCGTTTGTCTTAACGAGCGGAGCTCGAACATGCTGAAGCTCGAATCATTAAGCTCGCGAGTAGCTCGAATCATATGCTCGTTATCAAGCTCGTGAGTAGCTCGAATCATAGGCTCATTATCAGGCTCGCTAGCAAGATCCATTAAGGCTCCTGTAAGAGCTCGAAATGGGGCTTATTTAGACAAGACTATAGTTATATCTAAATATTATATATACCTTTTATTATAATTTTATAATATTAGTATGTAATGTAACATGAACAAATTTATGTTGTGTATTACATGTAAGTAATTTCAAGTTGCATAATTTAACAATTTATTTAGCGCATGGAATTTGAAAATTCAACTTCGAAAAAATTATACTAATAGTAATATCATTCTTATGAATTGCAATCCTATATAAAAACTAATGTATAATATAATTCAAAGACAATTTTTCAACAATTAGGACTTGCAAATATAATATTAGTTCATGTATATAATATAATTATATTTTGGCTCATATAACAAACTATTTTCATGTTAAGATATTTGAACAAAAAATCATTTATAGGTATACAAAACTTGAATAATTTAATAAATTATTTAGGAAAAATAACACGTCTATAACAAAAAATATGATAGATCTAAACTATTGGTCCTAACTCCTAAGTACACTTTTGCACACCTAGAATATTGGTCCTAAAGTTCACATTGCACACATTTTGTACACCTAAACTATTGTTACTAAGTTAATGTTGTACACCTTCGTACATCTAAACTATTGGTCTTAAAGTTCATATTGTACACATTTTGCACACAAACTATTGGTCCTAAAGTTTATGTTGTACACCTTTTATACACCTAAACTATCAGTCATAAAGTGAATGTTGTACACCTTTCCACACTTAAATTTAGGTGTGCAAAGGTGTACATTTTATGAAATTTAGGTGTACAAAGGTGTACATTTTATGAAATTTAGGTATACAAAAGTATACGCAACACGAACTTTAGGTGTACAAAGGTGAAATTTAGGTGTACAACGTGAAATTTGGGAGTACAAAGGTGTACATTTCATAAAATTTAGGTGTACAAAAGTGTCACAGCATGAACTTTAGGTGTACAACATGAAATTTAGGTGTAGAAAGGTATATATTTTATGAAATTGAAGTATACACAACATATTGTACCTTAAACTCCATATCTTTAACTAAATTAAACTTTTTTTTCTAAATTATAATATACTTTAGTCAATACTCTCAACCTTAAATATAATATGATATATAACTGAACTTTTTGTAAGCTATAATGTACTATTGTATATATCCTAAACTTCTAATATACTATGGTACATCCTTCGAATATACTAAATGTTATTGTTGCTTGAAAGTCATTAAGTAGTCTAGATGCGTAATACACAAATGCCATTATTTCTTAAATATTAATTAAAATATTATTACAACTAAACCACTTAAATCTTTAAATAACAACTATTTAATTGTTCAAGTTTTGAGTAATATTTAATTTAATTTGTAAAATTGATTATATTAAGAACTCTATATATTTTAATTAGTATAAAAATTGTTTTAATAGAAATCTTTCCAACTCTATATATTTTGATTAGTATAAAATTTGTTTTAATAAAAATATTAGGGTGTGTTCAGTAACATACTAACATAAAATTATTTTCAGTTTTCCATTTCTAGTTTTCTCAATTTTCTAATTCCAAGGAAATTATAGAAAACTGAGAAAACGGGTTCAAAAGCTATACACTTTTCTAGTTTAGAAAACTGAAAAACTTGTTCAAATTCAACCAATTTTTTATAAATTTTCTATACTAAAAATGGAAAAGTTGTTAACTAAACTGCTTGCTATTTGTCAACTTGTCAAATAAACAGCTTACTTTTTGAGTAATCTTGTTGTCTGCTAACTAAACAACTTGTTGTTTGAGTAATCTTGTTGTTTGTTAACTAAATAGCTTGATGTTTCAATTCAATAAACTCGCTTTTCTATTTTTCTTAGAAAAATATGCAATTTGAACATATTTTCTATTTTTCTATAAATTTTCTATACTGAAAATGGAAAACATGTTTAAATTGTGACACTATTTTCCAATTTTGACTATACTAAGATTTATGGATTTAATTTCACACATGATACCTCAATTTTGTAAAATGTATCATTAAAATTAACTTTTTTTCTTTCATTCATGATACCTGAAGTTTTTTTTTATTCATGATCCTTAGATACAATTGAGTCAGTAAGTACATGTACTTAATGTATAGAAAAATCAAGTTAAGTACATGTACTTTACGTATAAAAAATTAAGTTGTCCTAGTTTAGTGTTTTACACAGTAAGTACATATACTTAATGTCTAGTACCCTTTCAGAAATGTAATTCTATTTTAAGTGAGATGAGTTGCTTCCATGTTTTTTCATTCATGATACCTAGATACAATTGAGTTAGTAAGTACATAAACTTAATGTATAGAAAAACCAAGTTAAGTACATGTACTTTACGTATAAAAAATCAAGTTGACCTAGTTTAGAGTTACAGTAAGTACATATATTTAATGTCTAGTATCCTTTCAGAAATGTAATTCTATTTTAAGTGAGATGAGTTCCTTTCATGTTTTTTTATTTTTCTGACTTGGAAAATTTGGAAATGTACTGAACACACCCTTAACAACTCTATATATTTTTATTAGTATAAGAAAAATTTAAATTAATAATTGACCAAATAAATGTATCAAATAAACGTTGAAACTTGAAACCCTAATTTTAGTCTCACTTTGTCGCTTCCTCACAAGTCACAAAACCTCTCATCTCTTGACTCTTGCTTCGCCGCTGCCTCTTAGTCGACATTCTCGTCGCCCTCTCACTTGACAATTTTGCCGCTGTCTCACTCGAAGCTCTTGATCGCTCGGCTCAATCTTGTTTCGTGGGGTCGTTGCCTAAGTCGACACTCTCGCTGCCTCAATCAAGTCGCTGCCACAATCTATTGAACTCAAAATTTTAGCTTTGTTTTGTTTCAATTTATGGGTAGGTTTAGTATTGCAGCTATAATGTCCACTGTCTTTCCATAATGCTGAAGTTTGCAATGATTTATAGATTAAATGGATTTACTAGCTAGATGGTGGCATGGTTTGAAATGTATTCGTTGCTTGTTGAATCATGGTTTTGTTTCTAATTTTATTCTTTATTGTTCAATTGATTTGAAGGTTCGGTTGTTGTAGTTGGTATTGTGGAAATTGTATCCACAACCATTCTAAATAAGTTTGAGATGTTATTATGTTATTTATTTGTTGTTCAATGTTGAATGTTAAAGACAATTATTTCATTTTATGCTAAATTCGAGCTCTTAAACGAGCCAAGCCGAGCTTTAAATCAAGTTTACAAACGAGTCGAGCCGAGCTTGTAATGAGCTGTCGAAAGAGCCGAGTCGAGCTTTATTTGAGTTGTCAAACGAGCCGAGTATATCGAGCTTTAAACAAGCTAAGCTCGCGAACCTAAAAAACGAGTTTCCATTGAGCCGAGCTCGAGTAGCTCGGGAACCCTAAACGATCACCACGAGCTCGAGTTCGAACACAAATAATATCTTGTATCGAGCTCGAGCTTAAGGAAATTAATCCAAGCCGAGCTCGAGCATCAAGAACTCAAGCTTGGCTCGACCCGATTACAACCCTATTGACTGGGTGGCAGCGATGAATCTAGAAGACCTCATAAAGACCTATCAAAAACCTCTGAAGACCTTTTGAAGACTATTGCAAATTTTTTAAGACTTTTGTATATTTGTGTAGATCAAATTAATTAAATGTGAACTCTCTTTTGGAGACCTATAGAAACCTTTGAAGACCTTAGATTAAATCAATTTTTTTTTACAAAAACAATGCAAACTCCTTTTTGAAGACCTTCTAAAGACATCTAAAGACCTTTTAAAGACCCTCTAAAGACCTCTCGAAAACTTTTGAAGACCTCTCGAAGACCTTTTGAAGACAATTTTAAATTTTTGAAGATTTTTGTATGTAAAAATTAATTAAATTTGAACTCTCTTTTAAAAATCTCTGGAGACCTTTAAAGACCTTGGATTAAATCAATTTTTCATCCCGATTAAAGATTAATTTGTTTTTGTAAGCAAACATTTTCCTTGAAAGAAAAAGAACCTTAATCTCAGGAGCCTATTAACTCCCAAAAAGTCTAGCAGTATAATAGGGCATCATACGGTAAACAAAAATCTCTCCTTGAACAAAAAGATAATACAAAAACGTACCAATACGCTTGCAATGAATGAGCCAGACGATAAACTAGACAAATCTCATATAACTGATCATGTGATTTCCTATGATAAATTGAACATCTGCGCTGGCCAAAAACGCTTCTTACAATCTGCACTGATGGCTGTTGTCTCCATTGAAATATCGATGCTACGATATTCAGCCGCACGAGCAATACTAATTCGCAAAAGAACTCTCGCAGCAGGACACGCATCTGTACCAACTACTGCTGATTTGTTAGTGGAGAGTTTCTCAACTGCCATGGCTATCGGTTCCTGAAAGGTTAAAATCGTCTGAGACCAATGCGTTTTGGGTGTATATGGAGATGTTGACAAAACAGCTGGTGTCTCTTTGCAGAACCTTGTGGTGAAACCAGTATCAAACCACAACACAACCCCATAACACATGGTTGTTCTTGATTTAACATCATCAGAGTTGGCAACGGTATCAATCTTTGGTTTTAACTCAATGCTGGAAGTTAAATCCACTTCTTCAGGTTTCATGGTGGCCAGGTCAAAATTCTGACATAAAGAACATTGTTAAAATCAATTATGTAAAGAATTCATACTATAATAAAAAATCAGAAAAAGTTCCCAATTCCAGACATAAAGCATCTAATTAATTTCAGTATTCTCTCAGATTTCAGAAAGGAAAGCTCTTTCTCAAGTGCAATTTAGAATTCAGTATTCTCAGAAGATAAGAAACTGATGGAAGCGACAGGGAGATCAAGACAATAAAGTCCATAACTTACTATGCCAAAAATGCTTGAAAAGGTTGAACATATTTTTTGACACCGAAAAGATATGGCAATATCAGAGAAGATTTTACATTATCAAAATTGCAGAAATAAATCATGACTTGATCAACCACAATTTTAAAATCTGGAGCCTATTGTCAAGTGTTTCAACTTATGCATATTATATTGTCACAATCCTTAGGAAACACAATCAAAAGGACATAATATAGGAGTCACCGTGCATTCCAAATAAGTTTCATCCCAGTCAAAGCAAAATAGAGAAACCCTGAGCAATACAAATCTAGCTAAATGGCGGTGTAAATAATTCAAGCACCATAATTTTTTTTAAAAAAAAAAATCTTTTAGCAAATTGCAATAGAAGAGCAATAACAACTAGAGTTTCACCCACGCAATTCAAGGATAAAAAGATCAAAGAAATTGAGCAAAAGAGAACTTACATGTAGAATCACAGCATCAGTTACTAAATCAGACTTGTTAACAACATCAACAATAGGAAATTTAGCAGCATCCTGAACAAGTTCTTTGCCAACACAAGACATATTGAAGCCATATACATCTTCCCAAAATGGAAGGCTGGTACCTCCTCTTCCAAATCCAGCCACAAACTATAAAGTTTATCAAGAATAAAATATGAAAGAAAAGCCACTTTTAAATTACTAAAACAAAGGGAGAATCAAACAAGAAAACTCACAATAGTTGCTATATCAGGGAGTATTGCACCTCCAGGTTTCAACCATTTATCTCTAGCAAAGAGCACTGAACTAAGCATTGACTCGTAAAGTAGGCAATAGCCCATCCATTCACTCAATAGTACATCGACACTATGTGGTTCAATTTGTAAATTTTTGTCAACCTCCTCAACCATACTCTGAACAACCTCCATTACCCCAGAGCACAAGTTTTTGCCTTCAGTTTGGATATTAGTCCGAAGAAGGCCATTGTCTTTAGCAATCTATGATACAGAAACATTATTTATTATGGGTCCCAAAATCATCAAAGGGAAGAAAGTGTAGAGTATAGCTATTAATTTAGTGAATACCTGAGTCGCAACTGCTGCCATCTTTTCACTTGCTTCAACCGCAATAACTCTGGAAGCCCCTGCTTGGGCCGCAAAGAGACTGCAAAGGAAATGACACAAGAAGTTAAAATACAGTTCTTGAGCACTTTGATGCCCAAAAAATTGAACAACTCATCAGGATCTGACATTGGACTTCAGCATCACTATATGCTATTTCACGATCCAATTAGATTATATTCTTGTGAATAAATCAATCCAATCTTATAGGATTTGTCAACCAATTCACATTTATCCTCTCCTCGCTATCAATAAGCTATCTTCCTAAAATACTCTGTCATTGAGAATTTTCCTTCCACAATCATAAAAACCACACTCACTCATGCGCATGCAAAAAAAATGTCATTATACATATACAAAAATGATTTTAGAAATTTCACATTCAACAAAAATGACTTCAGAAATTTCACATTATCGAAGAATGTCAAATAATATATCCAATTCATGTAACATACAAAGGAAAAGAAATCAACAAATGGCATAGCCACTATATCGTACTGAAAAGTAAGAATAAACTCTTAATATAAGATGTAGAAATAAGTAAAGAAAAATGTAACTACACGACGGTCATATGATTAAACATGAAATCTCACCTCAATATACCAGTTCCACAACCTACATCCATAACAACTCTATTGCTCATTAGAGAAGGATTTTTCAAGATAGCTTGACTATAGGCATCCATCCTTACCTGGATTGCAACATTAACATATTATAGAATGAATTTCACAATTTTACAATTAAATCCCAAATTAACTCAAATTTCAGCATGCAATAATCCCCTCGCACGAGGGAAACACAATCTAAAGCAAAGTACCTGGTCACTTATCATCTCTCTGTGGATGCCAAAAGAGCTATAAGACCCAAAATAATTCTCATTCACTTTCTTGACAATCATAGGAGAAATTTTTGAATTCTTGTCTATCAGATTCTCATCAGATAATTCAACATGTGCTCTATCACCCATTCCATTGGCCATCATAATGTTTGATGGACTTGCCATGTGCAAATGACCATTGGTAGAAGAGGCAACCTTTTCTGGTCCATCTTGTCGAACACCACCCGAATATTGTGAAGAACTTCCCCAAATACTGCCATTATCATCCACAATGCCAATCTTTTCAATTTTGCCTAATTCCCTCGTGATTTCCTCTTTGTTAACTGAGGTTATGTATTCATTTTCATCTTCTTCATCTTCATTGAAACTATATAAAAGACCATCATTTTGGATAAAGGGTTTCAAGAATTTATCGCTGCTCCACAAAACTTTAATCTTGTTGGCATCAGGTATGTCATGTAAATGGTTCTGTAATTCTTCATTGGATTGAAAGGTAAGTCCACAACTCCAACATCTATTTTCTTCCACCTGATAAATGGAAGTAGTGGAAACATCAAGAAAAATACTACTTTGTTCATATCATGACATGAAAACCGATCGAAATTTTAAAACGCTAAATTACAAACCACAATTAGGCATGAAACTACTATTTTTTGACACCCATCAGCCTTCAAATCCTTTAGGCTATTTATTATCATTTTCCTCTCCAGATTTCCATAAAGCTGAAACACTTTTTCAACAGATGTTCAAAACGAGAGTACTAAACTAAGGGCTCATTCCAAAATACATAATACAATTTCAATTTCTCATTTACTTTTCTATTTATTCTCAAAATATACATTAATTACAATTCATTTATCAGAGATACCAACGGAAAAAATAAATACATGAACAGACTAAAAGATGATTATTTTTTAGGTAAAAAAATCACTGCTTGACAAAACATAATTAATAACAAAATAGCTCTTTACTTGGAATTGAATTGAATTACGAATCAAAGCTTAGACATCGTGATTTATGCTCGCTACAAGTTGAAAACGAAAAACATCGTCAGGTTGATCTCACTAATTTTCCATTTCACACAACCAAAAGAAACATAAATGTATATCAAATTACATTTTTATCTACTCCAATCGAAGTCAGTTTTGGCTCGATCAAAAGTAATAACCAACTAAATGCATGAAACAACAAAAGTTTACAAATAAAACATAATAACCTGTTCTTTAAAAAAAATTACCAGAACCAACCGGGAACATAAATGTATGTTTATTAAATTCTCATCTACTCCAATCCAACCTAGTTTCAGCTCGAATAAAAAAAATAACCAAATCAACAGATAATTAGACAAAATTTAATCAACTAAGCACAATAACCTGTTTCAAAAAAAAATGCAGAACCGACCTGAAAGCGAACATAGTTAATGAGCTTCAAGGAATCATAGAAATCCAAACCCAACATTTTCCTCAACCCATGAAAATCGAACTTGTGGGTCAAACGACAATGCTCGAACAACTCGCTGGAAGAACCGTAGAGTGAGTCACAGAACAAACAGACGAAATAATCTTCCTTTCCAGCATCAGCATCGTCGTCATCCATCCAATCTTCCCAGTCTTGCTCGTTTGCTTCTTCTTTTACTTCATCTTCGTCGGATTCTGAGCGGTTTATATGAGTTGGGTATTCTTCTTCCGCTTCTCTTCGATGGTCGGCCATGAGAATGTGGGGGAGACGGAAAGATTTGCTACGTTTGTTAGGGCAGTATACACAGCGTGGTTTTGTTGAACTTTAAACCCTTTCTTTTCGTTTTTTTTTTCTGAAACGGTTTTAACTTAAACCCTAAGGGCGTCCCAAGCAATATACCTTTTATTTACTTTTTTAAAAAGTTTATTAGCAATTACATTAAAGTTTCTGTATTTTGTGATTACCTCGTTGAATTTTAAAAAGATTAATATTGGATTATTGTTCTTAAATATAGTCTATTAAAATTTAGTCAGAATTAACAAGATAAAAAAAAGTACCTTAATAAATGTACTGTTAGTTTTGGATGAGTTTTGATTAAATTCTGACGGATTGTATTTAAGAGCAGGGATATAATAGCAGTCTTTTCAAAATAAATGGACAGAATCGCAAATTATGACAAAATACAGGGACGCTAATATAATTGTCCTAAAAGTTTAATATAATAACATTTTAAAATTATAATATTTCAAACTATTTCTGAAACTACCAACAAAAACTAAATTAATTGCATAATTATGATAATATGAATCTATGCGCATGAAATTGGCAATATCTTGCGAGAAATTGAAAAAAAAATCGGAGGAAAATTTATTTTCACAGTACATGTCCAGATGTATATAAGTATAATTAACCCTGCTTCCTCATGTGAACTCTTATTCTTCTCCTCCTTTAGTCATGCTCTTCAATTTTACTTATAATTCTTTCTTTAACTGAAACTAATTCTTCTTCATCATCGTCACTGTCATTTCTATACCACATACTTCTCTTCAATCCATATTGTAAGACTGACTTGGAACAATAGATGCAACTTGACTGCCAATATCACATAAAGATTTGATCCCACCATTAACATATGTTCATCTTGTAGTTTTCCCTAAGAAACTATCAATAATAGGCCAGCAATTATTGAGAAAAAATAACTTATGGAATGAGTTCTCACCCACAACCTAGGCACTGTCAAATTACATAAATCCTTCAAGGCAGGCAGAAGATTCACCTATGATAAATGATCCAAGTCATATTATCTCTCTCATCTACCCATTAAGCAATTTTTTTCTCATACGCCTCAGTTTTAAGAACTTAAATGTGTATTTGGAAGTTCAGGTGCGACGTGGTTCAGGCATGGAATTGAAAGAAAGGCAACTTACAAAACTATCCCAATTACGAAATTTAATTATATTTGGGTTTTGCTCCGACGGAACTTTTTATCTTTCTATATGGTAATTAACTTTTCCGTACGGGAAAACTTCTTTTTCCTTTTTCTCTTTTTAATTTTAATTTAATTTTTTCTCTTTATTTGTCCTTTCTTGACTCTTTCATTTAAATTAAATTATTTTTCACTTTCACATCTAAATTATTTTTTACTTTATTTTCATCTTATTTTTCTTTGCAGCTTTTTAATTTTAAAAATTATTTAATTTATTTTTTTATTTTAAATTGGCCTATTAACTTTCTTAGTCAACTTGTCCTTTTTATCACTTTTAATATCTGAGCAAAAAATACTAATTGAAAACTAAATAAAAAAATCAGAACTAAACTAAAATCGATTTACATTTTAAAAACATAAAAATCTTTAAAAATAACCTTTAAAATAACACTTTTTAAATCTTTTAAAAAAAATCTTTAAATAAACCTTCTTAAATTTTTAAAAACCTTTAAAAAATCAACTTTCAATAAACCTTAAAATAAATTATAAACTTTAAATAAAATCTTTTAAAATTGTTAAACAAAAAATTAAACTTAAATAAATCTAAAATAAACTATAAACTTTAAATAAACATTTTAAAATTCTTAAATAGAAAAATATAAACTTAAAATATACCTAAAATAAAGGATAAATTTCAAATAAACCTTTAAAAATCTTTAAACAGAAAAAATAAATCTAAAATAAGTCATTAACTTTAAATAAATTTTTAAAATTCTTAAACAGGAAAAATAAACCTAAAATAAATCATAAACTTTAAATAAATCTTTAAAAATCCTTAAACAAAAAAAAAGTTCAAATAAAGCTAAATTAAACCATTAACTTTAAAAAAACTTTTTAAACTCTTAAAAAATTAAAAATCATTTAATAAATCTCAAATAAAATGTTTTAAATTACCTTATAAAAAATTTTCAAAAAATTAAAATAAACCATAAATAAACTTGTAATAAACCTTTGAAAAATCTTATAAGTTCTAAAAAAATTAAAAAACTTTAACTAAAATTTTTAAAAAACTTTTTGTAATATTTTTAAAATTTTTTAACATTTTGTTTTTTAAAAAAGGCCCTAATGTGAAGCAAAGCAACTAGCTTTTCCTAAGAAACCCTAGCCGCCACACTAGAATAGACAGATCTAGCCGCCACACCTTCATCGGCTGCGAGCAACAACGATTCAACGCAGAGCAAGGAGAAAGACACCGAGAAGGAGAACCAACGTGCGAAGGAGAGCGTGGAGACGAGATCGAGTAAGAGAGGGAAGATAACGAGGAGACCGGGACATAATCGAGGATGAGAGAGAGAGGGGACGTGGAGAGCTGAGCGAGGCGAAGAGCGAAACATAGCGAAACGAGGATGAGAGAAAGAACGGCGCAGAAAGAGGAGACGAGGACGGAGGAGAGAGACGATGGAGGGAAGAACCCGAGATGAGAGAGGTGAGAGGAGCAGAAAGACCAATTCGGTTAGGGGAGAGAGAAATAGAGTGAAAGAAAGAAACAGTAGTGAGAGAGACAACAAAGGAGAGAAAGAGGAAGAGACAGAAAAAGAAAAAGAAACATTAATACTAAGAAAATTGGATGGTACTATATTGAAGATTTATTTTTAAATTAAGTAATTACATGTTCATATTATGTATATCAAATAAAAATTAAATAATAGTTATAATTATTTAATTTAATATATATTGATATAATTTATAACTATTAAGTAATTGATAAAAAATTAAGTAATCAGATAGTTAAATTAAGTAACGATATTCAAAATTAAGTAATATTTTAAAAGCTACAATTAAGTAAGTGCTCCTAAAACTACATAATTGCTACTAATAGTAAGTTACAAAACAAATTAAGTAAACCGCACAAAATTAAATAACACATGACCACATTAAGCAACTTTTATTACGTGATTTTGTATGTAGTTACTTGATTTCTCCAAAAATGACTTAATTTGTGAATATCCAATTAACATGCGTCTGAATTAAATAACTTTAGCAAAAATTAAATAATATTTATAATGACTTAATTTACTATATATTGACATATTTTGTAACCATTAAGTAACCGATTAAAAATTAAATAACCGGTGGTCAAATTAAATAACAACATTCAAATTTTAGTAACTTTCTAGAAATTTCAATTAAATAACCACCCTAAAATTAACTAAAACTGATATTAAGTATCACTCAAGAAAATGTGTCAAATGATAGAACCTCTGCGCTCAAAGTTAAAAGGTTGCAAGCAACAACAGGTCAACGTTGTTTCGATAGCGACAGACGCAAAGCGAGGAGAAAGACACCGAGAAGGAGAACCAACGTGCGAAGGAGAGCGTGGAGACGAGATCGAGGAGATCGGGACATAATCGAGATGAGAGAGAGAGGGGACCTGGAGAGCAGAGCGAGTGGAAGAGCGAAACATAGAGAAACGAGGATAGAGAAAGAACGGCGCAGAAAGAGGAGACGAGGACAAAGGAGAGAGACGATGGAGGGAAGAACCCGAGATGAGAAAGGCAAGAGGAGCAAAAAGACCAATTCAGTTGGGGGAGAGAGAAATAGAGTGAAAGAAAGAAACAGTAGTGAAAGAGACAACAAAAGAGAGAAAGAGGAAGAGACAGAATAGAAAAAGAAACATTGATACTAAAAAAATTGGGTAGTATTACATTGAAGACTTATTTCTAAATTAACTGCATGCTCATATTATGTATCTCAAGCAAAAATTAATAGTTATGATTATTTAATTTAGTACATATTGACATAATTTGTAACTATTAAATAACCGATAAAAAATTAAATAATCAGATAATCAAATTAAATAACGACATTTAAAATTAAGTAATCTTCTAAAAGGTACAATTACGTAAGTACTCCTAAAACTACGTAATTGATACTAATATTAAGTTACAAAACAAATTAAATAACTGAGTGCAAAATTAAATAACACATGACTACATTAAATAACCTCTATTTCTTGATTATGTATGTATTTATTTGATTTTTCCAAAAATAACTTAATTTGTGAATATCCAATTAACATGCATCTAAATTAAGTAACTTTGACAAAAATTAAATAACATTTATAATTACTTAATTTACTACATATTAATATATTTTGTAACAATTAAATAACCGATTAAAAATTAAATAAACAATGATCAAATTAAATAACGACATTCAAAACTTAATAACTTTTTAAAAATTTCAGTTAAATAACCACACTAAAATTAAATAACTGAAACTGATATTAAATATTACCCTATAAAATGTGTCAAAAGATAAAACCTTTGTGCTCAAAGTTAAAAGGTTGCGTGTAAAAGCAACCCAAAACAAAATGGCGTCCGCAGATAATTAAGAAAAAAGTGTCCATGTAATTATTCCTAGAAAAACCAAAGTTTGAGAGCTTAGTAGGAAAAAAGCTGAAAGTTCAGGAGCTTATTATATGTTTTGCATGGAAACATATAAATTACAGCATTCACAAAAGAAAAAACAAAAACTAAGCGACAACGTATAAATTACAGCACAAGTTTGTGTATGTTCAATAACGAACGAAACATACAGGAAACCTCAATTGCTAAATATGCCAAAAAGAAAATAAACGAAAAAGAGCCATCGAATTGCTAGTTACAAAGTTGAGCAGTTGATTCTTTTTTTGCATCAGAACCGCAAGTACTTGCTACACAGAAGACTTGGGTATTTTTAACTGTTTCTTGAGGAACTGGGATGCTTCTGAATCACTCCGATGACATAATACTCTTATCAATGTCTGCGCATCGCCGCCTAGATTGCCAGCACCACTACGCCCGCTTAAGAATTTGAGGTCTTCAATTAACTCTCGACTCTGCAGCACAAGGAAAACAAAAAACTATAAGCTACGTCTGACTCTTCTTGTCAGAATGCAGAATTCAGTGACAGATTGGTTCATCGCAATAATTCGACATAAATATTCTTCTGAATCAATAACAAGTCATTTAATTGATGAAGAATGTCTTAATGCACCAAAATTCTACAATCTACATTGGTATATTGATCACAGATTTGTACATATTTAAAGGTCAGTTTCTCCATCAAATAAAAATATGCCCAGTTTAATGTCACTTGATAGTTTCTTTGTTCTGCATGTGCATCACCACAATTTATTTCTTCGCATCTTATTCTATCAGGGCCAACTCAATTCAAAGTCATCTTTCCATTGCAGTTCACGTAAACATAGAAATCAAAGTGCATCAGGGCAAAATCAGCTGTCAAATAATTTTTGTATGCCATGCAGCCAACAACTTGATAATAGAAGGAAGATCTGCACCTACAATGTCAAATGAATGACACATCTTTTCCGTGCTCTATTTTAAACCATATTAATTTTTAAACATATTGGTTAGATACTATACAATACTAACCTCGTAGCCGTGCAACTTAATCACAAGCCGGGCACGTGCAACATGATTTTCAACCACTCCTCTTGGAAGGCCATCTCCTCCAGAAATAAAAAATTCCTGTAAAAAGAGAATCAGATAACGTAGCCAAATGTGTGTGAGAAGAAAAAAGCATTTGAAGTTGTACATTTTGGAGAATCTAATTTCCAAAATTCCTAATCATATCAAACACCGCATTCCTTTGGCTTACAAGGAGCCTCAAAGTTGATACTTGATAGAGAGGAGGAGGTGCTATTCGACCATTTAACTATAACATGCCTAAACAAAACTAATGTATCCTTCAAACACGCGAAACTGAAGCATCCTTCTACGCAAGGTGCCTAATACAGCAGCCAAATTATAGTAATTTGCAAGACTTAAAACTGCCATCTTTGTTCATGTTCATTTCCAATGGAATTTATGCAAATACCTTTAAAATTTCCAAATCCTCTCCCAACAACTTTGCATCCACCGGAAAGAAGACTCGTGATGGCCCACCGTCTAGTAAAACACGGACTAATCCATCCTGACAAAAGGGAGCTATTTTAGCAAATTAACCTTGGAAGTCTTTTAACATATGAGCAAAGTAGCAGAGGACAGACCAACGACGCTTGAAGGAGACTGGTCACAATGTGATCTCGAAGTTGCTCCACTATAACATCACAGAGTTGATTTAGTTCCTGAAACAGTTACCACAGATGAAGTGCTATAATAAATCAAGTGGGAAAATAAGAGTCGACTTTGACAGCTGATATCACTTGTTTTGGTTTCACTTTCAAGCATGTTTTGGCACCCCCTTCTACTTTAATCAAAGCCAGTATTTTTTTGAGAAGGTGGGTGGGGGGTAAATTGCAGCCACCAAAGAGAGCTGGTAGGCATCAGTGTGGGAAAAAAAAACCTCAAATGAAATAGTAGTTTAATTCTATAGGGAAAAAAAAATTGCAATTGCATAGCAACTTAGGTTCAAGCAATCAAGAGCTACATTTTTTCTTTTTATTTATATTCTAAATGGCCCTAAGTCAGACAGTTGTATAGTTACGCCAACATGGGCAGATTGACCCGAGAGTTTATGTCTCAGTAAAGAACACAAATGAGACCATTGTTAAAATGGTAACTTTCTAGAATAAAAAACATGTGAATCAAATAGCATATTGAGATTTGTAACTATAATTCAATCACGAAATAATCAACATAAAAGAAAAAAAAAATGGTAATATAACAACACATACAACATCAAGCGGATCAATTAAAGCTTCCAGCCTGGATTGAGAAACAGTGGGCTTGTATATATTCTCAATAAAGGGCTCCCTCAAGTCCCAAAAGACGATTTTGGTACCTGCAACAATGTGAATTAATCAAAAAATTCTCAAGAAATATACATGGGCAGAGCTGAGCAGTTCTTACCAGTGAACTCACAAATGCGGTCCATAGCAGCATTTAGATCTTTTCTACTTCCATCAAATGCGCCCTTCTGCTTGAAACTAGTCAACTTCTCATCCATAGATTTTTCTGTTAACAAGGACATTCAAATGAAAAATGCCGCTCTAAAGGGATCAATTTTTAACATAGATTTAAACTGAGGAAGCATGAAAGGTAAAGGTAGTCGTGGTGCAAAAGCATGTGAGTGTAACATTCAGAAAGAAAATTTCTGTAGTAATTTGTTGCAAATATACGTTTTATCTGATGAAAGAAATTGATAGCAGTTGTTTTAGACGCTTACTGAAAAACTGTTCACGAGGCTTTTTCCTTGTCCACCTCTCCCAAATGCTATCTTCCAATTTATTCAGTTGACTAATTGCATACTTGAAGGAGTGAAAAAACAAAAAACATTTGTCAAACTTACAATAAGTAGACAGCACTTAATTCATGTATGAGCAACTGAAAAATATAGAAGAGAAAAAATCCATTGGCATTTGTTAGCTGCCCTCCAGAACCAGATCCATGTTTTACAGAACTTGAATCTTCATATTATGCATATTTACATGGCATGTGTTGGGTATGATCAATAGTGAAATTCTCCCTACAAGAATTGGATTTTTTGTTTTGAAATTACAAGAATTGTAGTTGAACATTATATATATATATATATAGACTTAATCCCAACTAGTTGGGATCTGGCTGCATGATCTTGTATCATCATTTGTTTACCAACCTCCAAGAAATAACATGTTTGTATGAAACCTAACCTGATTTATATTAAAACAAAAAATTAATTTCTTGATTATAATGCAAAACTATACTGTTCACCACTTTTAGTTTCTCCCAAGCTTTGATATTGGTCAGAAAAATCTGGGATCTTCCTAAAAATTTGACTTGAGATGTTATTACCATATTAGAGAAGAAAAACAATCAATTTTTTGCAATTTTCGTTTACTACATTTCTTGTGCATTAAACAAAATGAAAAACTACAAGAAAAAAAAAAAGCTAACATGAAATACCATACTATCATTCAATTTTTTATTTGACATCTAGATAGACTATGCATTCTGAATTCAAACTCACATATAGAGTATTCAATTGCACACAAAGGACTGGAGTGGTCTGGACATTAATTTCCCTTGAATTTGTATCATCGGGTTGCCGAGAGTCAAAACTGTCAAATAGTTCCTTCTTCACAAAGGCCTTTATTCCAGCTTCCTTTCTGTATCGTGTGAGAACAGGAATTGGTGGAATCAAATCTTCCTTGTTAGCTGCACGACAAGTATGAGACAGAAAGAGCAAGAGGTGTCAGAAAACAGTAAACAAAACACAACTAAAAAGAATCATGAAGCATGAAAGTGATATTGTTAATTATTGTATTGTAGTATAAGACCAAGTATGCTAGAAAAATTAATTTGGTGATCAGAGAGGATCAATATAGTAAGAAGCACATGGATCTAAAAAATACTTTCCTTTTCCCATCAAAAAATAAGAAGATTTAGCTGACATTAATACATGCAGCATACAAAGACAAACAGGTGGTAGTTCTCGAAGCTTTTTTAAATGGCTGAGGATAGTAACACAGTTTGACCGTTACAATCACAAGTCACATAGTTCATTAAAGTTTGATGTCCAGAGAGCACACGCATGTTTGGAACTATTTCATGATAGCTTATAATCAATTTTTTACATATGAAAAAATACTTGTGACGTTTGTTGCCACTGATAAGAACAAATTCTGTGTCGTCAAAAACCTTTAAGAAAATACAAAACCACTAACCATAACTACAGAAATCAATGTCCTTGACCAAATGTATCCGACAAAACTCAAGGCAGAGTAAAAAAATTTAGTCCTCATATGAATTTAAAGGGAAAATTTTGATACCATGCAGGTGCAACTGCCATGGTATGTATACGTACCGATCTTTTTAACAACATGATTTGCATACACTTGAAATGAATTGTCAATGCCCCGAAACAGACTACTCAACTCTGAAAACCTCATTGGTACTTCAAGAGCAAAGAACTGATCAACAGTCTGTCAAGAAAGTAAATGCTCACATGGGATTAGGAGGCGATTACTCATGTCTCCAGAAGCAAATGAGTATATCGCAGCTGAAAAAGAGAAATTAATTACAGTTTAAAGTACAAGAACCATGCAAATTTCAATTGTGATCAGCATTTTAGCAAGTTTCCACAAAACCTCCACAGAAAAAAATTTTGCTGCTTCAGCATTTTAAGTTTTATAAATGTAAATAGCAGAACTATGAACATCTTCAGCTTTCAGTCTCATCTATAGCACTGTTATTATATGCTAGTGAAAGTGGAAAAGCCACACCTTCATTTTAAACTGCATTATATTGGCATACACCGTCAAAGATATTAATAGTTTCATAAAATTGGCAGGCCAAGTTGAGAATAGAACGGCACAACCATGAGAATCAAGTTCATCAAAATAAGTACAAGATGTAGTTGACACAAATTGAAATCACATCTGGGAGAAAAATGATTAGACACTTAGCTGGTTTTGTGAGCAAAAATTACAACGAGACGAAAAGTTGATAATTTATCAAATAACATAGTCTGAGAAAATTTTCAATACATTTTAAAATTTGCAATGCAATAAAGCAAACTTATAGTTTGCATTTTCAGAAATGGACAATGCGAAATTTTGAAAGTGACTTTCAATTGATCAAACAATTCTGTTCCTGTTTCTAAGTCTTCTCTCATGAGACCAGGGCACCTATTTGGATCTCATTAAATCCTATGGTAACTTTAGCAGACAATGGCCAAGATTTTATACGTGCATTTATTGAAACTAACAATTTCTCGCGCATGTTGTGTATTTCATTTATATTATATATAATTAATATTTTCAATTAAGATAATATAGTATTTAGAGATTGTAATAATAATAACATTGAATAAATACAGAGAATGATAATTATTAAATTTGGTGAAACATAATATATTAGAATTGAATTATATCAAATGATATAATGGATCTGTTTGTTCATTGCATTTTTCAGTTTAGTATTCTCATTGTTAGCGTATTGTAAAAAACCATAGTCGGTAGTTACGACATTTTTTGTTGCTGTTCCCAACAGTTTTTTTGTTGCTGTTCTTTTCTATTTTAAATAAACCCCTCTTTTCTACCTCCTCTTTTCCCTTCTACTTCTAATTAACAAAATAACCACACAATCAGACACATAATCAATAATGTAAAGACGTCATAATTATACATACAGATTCTTGTGTGATATGCTGCTCTTTATATTGCTTCTAATTCCATGTTCCATGAACGAACTAAACATATCAGAATTGATTGTCAATTTGTTCATGAGAAAATACAACGGAATTTGATCTTTATAGGTTATGTGAAGATTGGGAAAAAATTTGGCGACATTTTCACAAAGTCAGATCATACTGCTTATACAATTTCAAAACCCAATTCTAAATATTCTAGCACTCGATTCCCCATTAATTGGTTTAAAACTCACATGAAAACAAACTAGTCCATCAAGAGACTACATAAATAACTAAATGAAACACAATTATTTATTTCTAACTCTTCAGATAAAAACCTCGTTAAGATGTTTCTAGATGAATTGAAAATTTTGAAGTTGCAAAGATTCATAGATTGAGACTTATGATCAAAGTAGGATTTGAAAGGCTTTATTATCTGTCATTCTTCATAAACTTACTTGATAATAATTTAGATCTTCATGAAGGGTATTTCACGTATTTTTTAGTTTTCCATAGATTTGTAAACTGAGTATTATAGTTAGAGTGTGATTTTAGTCTATATAGAGTATCTTGCAAATTGAAAATTAATTTAATCAATAAAAACAAATAAAATAAGAAATGGTTAGTCGACTAGCTCAAAATCTCTTATTTACCAACCAGTGATCACTGGCTGCAACCTAGAGCAAGCAGTAAACACTGGAGAACTGTACACATAATTACTTTCAGAATTTTTTCTCCTTTGCGTAATAACTTAAGAATACTTTTCCCAATTTTTAGTTTTACCCTGACCAAAACAGATTTCCTGTAAGGATTTTTCCCAATACTCTTTAACATGTTCTTTGTTTTTTGCTTGTGTCTTTAATCATTAATTACTAGCATCTTAATATGGAAGCTTCATTCAGTATTGCCTTTGAATGTTTATTCATCAACAAGGAACTTGTATCACTACAATAATCAGAAACTTGTGCAACAAAACAAATCCATACCTCTTCAACTATTCTATAAACTTCAACAATCGAACTCCCATGCCGCTGTTGAGGAGAAATTGGATCCCACCGCTGAAAGGAGGATGTAAACGTTAGAAATTGTGTGCATTAAGTATACATCTATCTGAAAAAGGATGAGATGAAATGAAAGAAAAACCTTGTCTGTACCTCTTGTTGAATGGCTCGTTCAACCCAATCTAAAATTCTTTCAAGCTGAGAATTGACCCATCGCATCACCAAAGTCCCAGATATAGATTCAACCTAGTTAACAGAAAACCATAAGCAAAGCATGGAAAATGGTCAGAAGGAACAAACATCAAGAATTTTCCAGTGTCAAAAATTACATTTTTCACACTGTCAAACAATTGAAGTCATTGTCTCGTAACAAGAAGGTACAACTGCTGAAAACAAATTGCTTTGGTGAATTATAAAATTGAAAACAATAATTCCAGCATCACGAAAAAAGGAGACAGAAAAAGCCAATAGTATAAGACAGGCATAATCTTGAATCAAGAGGACAATCTACACAATATAACACAGAGAACAGAAGGACAGGCAAGACAAACAAAATAATTACAATCTACACAATAGATACACAGGCAATATACATTTTATAAAAGAAATAAATTATCAAACACAAATATTCATTATTTTTTATGCTTCCAATCTTATTCTGTTTCTTTTTTTATTGCTAATTCGAAATCAAGAGCACATTTAGCATCCAGAGGCACGCCTAAACCGTTAATCTCCACATGTTAAACTAATGTTCTAGCTTTCACAATCATAGATTTTTTTTTTAATTTTCAAATCATAATCACAGATCCAGTTGACTGTTTTTGTTAAAGTTAAACAAAATCCTTTTTAGGTGTTGTGTGCAAATATATTATTAGAAGGATGGAAAACTTTGATTTCCATAATTTGTATTAAATCTTGCAGCAGAAAAGAAACCTGTGCAACACAAGATACAGAGATTGTAAACTAGCATTGAGACTGACATTGGGTAACATTTCAGGATCCTATGATTATGTTATTCCCAGATTGCATAGAGAGCTCTGAGTGAGACTTGAAAGAAGTATTCCCAAGGACAGAATCCCATGATGCACATGCATATTATACACTATCCTAAACCCTTTTTTTTTCTTTAGAAAGAAACATATTCCAAATATGCCTTCATTTTAACTTAGCATAGTATTTGTCCGACACCAGTAAAGACTGATTTTTGGGCAGTGTTCTTCCTGATAAACACAAGAAACTAAACGAGGATATACAAAGTAAGATCATGTCTTCAGTGTGCAAGAAAGGCAGTACATATTATGCCAAGATATGTTTACTCCCCAAAGAAAATAGATCAGATGCAAAGGTAACGTCTAGAAATGTGCCAGTGAATATAATTTCTAGTATGCTATCACTTCAAGCACCCCAGTTCCTCTTTTCTTTTTTGCAATGTAGTCGAAAGCATGTGATACCAGCATAATGTAATGTGAAGACGAGCAAAAAAAAAATCAAGTTATCAACTAAATCGGATACATATGAGACTTTCAAGCCTACAAACAGCAAAGCGAATTGATGAACAATTCAATAGAAGGTACTCAGCCATGATGTATCGCTTACTATTTCATCACCTGAACACATCTTCAATATCTCATGGATAATAGATTTTCTGAATAATTTAATGCAAAATGCATAGGAAAAAGGACAAACAGTTTAAGAAATCTCACCTGGTAAGGATTTAGTTTCTTGAAAATTGCTTCCGGATTTCCATCACCACACACTGAGGCAATAACTCGCATTATACACTGCTCAAGGCAGTCAGCAGCCGGAAAAACAGACACGACACCCTCAGTCAAATATTCAGCTCCATCAAGAAATGGATTCTGAAGACAAAACAAAAAAGAACCATAACATAATGAGCAAAACAGGGACTAAAACAGTCATGAGGAACAAGCAGAAACATTACCAACTTATTCCCATAGAATCTGTGAAGAAGTGATGCTGAAACAACAATTGCTTGTGGATGCCTCTGAGACAAAATTGGAGTGAATTTCGTTGATTCCTTCTCCAAAAGTTTGCTGATCTCCTGTGCAAGCAACGTGAGAAAGACATGCTGTGTGTCTGATTTGTCAACAGCCTGCAAACTCTGCATTTAAAAGAAGAATGAAAAGAATAGAGCAGGAGATAGTGAGAACAAAACTATGAAAAATAAAAAGTGTGGCACAAGAATTTACACTGGCTAGTGGATGCTTACCCTTGCAAATGCATTCTTAATGGATGATGATATGTACAATTCTATCTGATCCCGATCTGTTGCAAATGTTGAGTGCATGGCCTACGTAGTATACAGAAAGCTACACTTTTAGGTCCCAAATCAAACCATAAGCTGAACAATGACGAATTGTGAAAGATAAACTTATATTTTGAAATATCCTTGCAGAATTAGATAATTCCAAGCTAAAACAATGTAAACCATAATGTACTATAACACAAGTAACGCAGCAGAATACGAGCAGTATTTTGGCATACAAGTTCAGAATCTTCCAAGAGAAGCCTCCGAGTAATCATTGCAAGTAATACTACATCCTCCATAACAGCTGAATCCTACAAGGCAGTGAGATGTATTACAATAAAGAATCAAATACTCCCAAACCATAAAACAGTGGCACTAGAAACTTAAAAAGCATTGAGAATAAAGAGGTCACACACCAAGAACATGCCAATTTTCAATATCAACTAGCATAAATTAGCTTAAGAAAAAAATAGCCACTTTGACACAAATCCTCTCATCTTCAAGCATAGGCAACTCGATTGCACAAAAATGTTGACGGAGAATCTACCATCACATCTTTACTTCTTCTTCTTCTTTTTTACATTAAAAATTTATGCATTTATGCAGCCAAGATACAAAAACAATTAGTCTTTGGTGAATAAGTTGCTTTCTTTGAAATCACTCAGATAGCCTTCCTTATGTCATCATCAAATAATGTTAATAAAAGGAAGCATCTACCACATATGCAGTATAAGATGGAGCATCTTGTGGCAGCAATGGCATTTGTCATAATCAAATTCCCAGCCCTACACACACGCACGCACACAAAAAAAATGACTCTTCTCTTCCAGTGGTGGCAAATCTAAACAGCAAATATCTTTTTTCTGGTTACCCAAAATCAATCATATTATGCATCTCAGACACATCTGTTATGAAGTTTATCTCCAATATAGTTCACATCTACAACATAAAGAAGGTTTTACAATGAAAATTCCCAAAAGTGCTTTGATTAATGATAATACTGGTCTAAATAATCAAATTCGCATTCAGCAATTTGAAAAAGAAATAAAACCTTTAAGGAAATTGAAAAAAACAAAACAGCAGAGAACATACATTTGCTATAAAACAAAGACCATATCCGGTAAAAAGGAAAATGTAATCTGAATCATTTTGCAGAAGCAGCCAAGCACAGAAAACATTGGCACCCACATATGCCATCCATTAATTAGCAAACGACATTTGCAATTTAGAGATCAGAGATATTCAGATTATAGATGAAACTCATGTAGTGATGAGTGCATTACTAAATCTCTACCTCAGCAAAGTGCAGATGGTAATCCCCTAGCTGCTTATCTGCCCATGTATGAATAGGCGACAAAAAGGACTGCAAGAAAGAGAATTCTTCGCGATCAACTTTTGAATGCAAACTTTTCAAGTGTAACCTCTCTTGTGGGCCCTTTTGTTCCTTCAGCGGTATTTTCTTCAGCTGCTCAATGGCATGTTGCAGAAGTCCTCGATCTTGAGTTATTATATACTGCAAAAACACAATAAGTACAGATGGTACCATATAGCTATTACATTAATCAAAAGATGCAAACAAAATTACAAAATTATCTGTGAATTTGTTCATAACAAATCTAGCATGCAGCCATATCCACAATCAAATGCAACTTATCACTACTAACCTTGTTACTTCTGCAACTTCAAAGTCTTGCCACATAAAATGATACACTTTGCAAAATTTTTAAATTTAACAATAAAATTGTATTCCGGAAAATATTATTCAAAAACAGGTGTAGATGTAACAGAAATTTGATAGCACCAAGAATCAATAAATCTTAAATATCAACAATAACAAAATACCAGAAAAACAAATTAACTAAATGAACAAGGGAGATATATAAACCAGAAACTAAAAGTTTAATCTACACACTGCTGCAATTTTGATCAACATATCTATTTAAGTATGGGCTATTCAGGTATAAATATTTTCCACAGATATCCTGTTAAGGAAAACCAGCCAAAAAAAGGTCCTGTAAAGGAAAAGTGCCAACATTCAAGTATAAAGGACAAACTAATATCAACTTACAATACACCATCATCAAACAATTAATAATAATTCCAAAAATCACAACTAAGGTGCCACAAAAGATTTATTACACAGAAGAAACTGATTCTAACCCTGATAGATAAAATTCAAAAATCTCATACCAACTTATGAACAATTCACCAGCATATGCATTGGTCAGATTTTTCCTTCTTCTTATCAGGATATATTAGAAACCAAAGAAAATTAAACAAGGCTCAATTGTTTCTTTAGATGCACTAGTAGGAACTAGAGTTTTTAAAGGGCTAGCACATTAAGCAGTAATTATTATGTAGAAGACCCTATTAATGAAAAGTTTTCCCAAAGAAGAGACTCTATGCATCTTATCGATAAGGAAAATAAAACAATTTCATGGGAATAAAAATTATCCAATTTTAAAATTTTCGTAAAATTGCATTTAGTTTGGAAAACTTCATTTTAGAGTTTTTTTTTTTCAATTTCCCATTTTTGAAAAATCAAGTGCCTAATATGGTTTATACATTTTATATGAGTGCTTTTGACTTTTGCCATATAAACAACCAAAAAGGCCTTTGTTTTCAACTTCTACAATACGTTACGTAGTTGTTATTTCTAGGAAATAAAAATTTCCCAATTCTGAAAAGAAAGAAAAGGGGAAATTGTCCCCTCGAAGTAAACCAACTCTAAGTATTCACAGATTTCATAAACAGTAATTCATCAGTTCAAAGTTTCCTAAACATAATATCTGCTTTTCTATTTTGATAATTACCCCACCTTCATGATCAAATAAGAAGTAATGAGAAGCTAATGGGATTACTGTGCAGCATATTGATGGCTATGTTTCTAGGAGCAAACACTTGAGTGTAATAGCATATACAAGCATATGAACAAACATAAGTTATGCCTCAAAGGAGAAACAGTAAAAGCAAGCATCTATGAGCACATAATAACATCAATCTGAAACGCAAGTATTTACAATTTTTGTAAATACATTTCTGGGAAGTTATCATGTATTCTCTTTTTTTTTTTTTTTTGCTCTTGCAGAGGATAGGTGGGGAAGGACTGAGAAATAATACCTGACGGAACAATACCCATGCGTAGCACGTATAATGTATGGTCTCTGTAATTCCTAAGACACGCCAAGTTGACTTCAATAGCTCAAGAATTTCTTCCACTTCCTGCAAATAAGTATGAGATAGTTGTTATATGAATTGATTTACAACAATGAGACATTTATCCACTTAATAACAGGTAAACATAGACTTATAAAAAAAAAAGGTAAGCATTGTTTGTCCAAGATAAGAAGCAAAAGCAGATATGGTCTACTATGGGGATTCCTTCTCCATTGACAAATTGAATTAGCAAGTTGTGAGCTATTATTCTATTTATTTGTAGCCTTAAGAAATACGAATTTTGTGCAATACACATAAAGAGGCAAATTGCTCTGTTCTACTAGAGGCCTGGCAAAAGAATAAGCTGGCACCCTAATAAATTTAACAAGGTTGAACCAAACTCAATCACTCAAATCTTCGAATTAATTACAGCTAAGTTTCCTGACCAGGATGCAAGATATTACTTACTTCTGTCAGCTTCCCCTCATCTAAGATGTCAAAGACACTGAGTAGTAATTTCTCATACAGTCTGACATTAAGATGATAGCCATCTGCCCAGTGGCATACTTCACCAGTTAAGTCACCACGTGCTGGCCTCTCAGAAAGTGGAATAGCTATCTCTCTGAGGGATCTCAGGCATTCGGTCCTTTGGACTTCACCAGCAGAAGATCGACGAAACTATAATTTAAACAAAGTAAAATTTACAACAGAAGCACATCAACATGCAAGATGAGAATAATAACCCAGTCCTCAATCCAAGAAATAAGAGTATCATAATTTGCAGCAACAAAATACATAACACATGAATTTGCAAACAGACAAGATCCATAAGATGTACTGCATGTGTACACACATACACAACTATTTTTCTACCAAATACCATCAAGAGTTGACAGTCAATGTTTTTATATCCTATTCTCACTTTAATACAATCTGGTTTGAAAACAGTCAGAACTGTTATTGTTCAAGGGACAAGGATCAAAAATCCAATAGAAAATTTAATGCAAAGCTACTTTTTTTTAACTATGATGATCTCTATTTAATGAAAAGTGTGCTAAATCTAACACCAACAAGTAATCTGTTCCCAAACAGATAAGGAAGTGTGAGCACCAAGTAAAACTAGAAAATCAGACAATATTAGGAGAATACATGTGAAAAGGCATCGTAAGTAAAAACTCAATTTTAAGCTCACAAAATGGTAATGAGCAGTAGTCAATCTATCAAATTAATGAGTACCTCAGATTCCTCAATCTTTGCCAAAATAATCCTCAAATCACTCGCCTTACTCCCAGATTCACTAAATCCAACAACTGGATGATTAATAAGACCCTCTTCCAGCATGAATAACTGCACTACAAAAGTGTGAATATGTTAAGCAGAAACATGAAGTGAACCTTTATGTGCTACATTAAGTTAACTCAAAGACAACAAAAGAAAGAAAGAATCAAGAGATCAATCGCACATTAAGATGGTGTAGGAAAGAATGTACCTGCCTTTTTTGCCACCGTATGTAGGCTTTCTTGTCAGAAAATTCTGTTCGGGAAATACAACATAACAATTCCAGTGGGATCAGCAGAGTGTCCATTCTTTTGCCTACTTTTCCAGAGAGCGCATTTAGCAGTCCCTGTCTTGTCCTGATATCCATTGCCTCAGATATCTGCATGTATTTAGGAACAAGCAAATAATTCTTGAGATATTGTTAATATAAGACAAGTATATGTCGGAAAGGACACATTTTTCACTTAAATAATGAACTAGCCAATGGCCCTAACTTTCATCAAGAATACCACAATTTTCAATATCACAAAAATGTTGCAGAAAATGAGAATGTAATTATAAATAGATCCTATTGCAACAGGAAGGAAAAGGGTAAAACATGACCCAATGCAACATGATGCTATTCTTTACACAGTTGAAGGAAAGAAATATATGCATGAGAATACCTTCTATAAGTTGCTAACTGTTAACTGCCAAGTACCTAAAACCATCAACAGCAGGCTAACTGCCAAGAAGAAGACGAAGAAGAAGAATTTATCCTATCTAATTGTTGATAGATAATAAATCTCAATTTCCCATTTTGTATTTAATCCTATCTAATTGTTGACAGATAATAAATCTCAATTTTCCATTTAGTATTTGTGATCCAACCTTTTTCAATTAATCAGAAAAGTTGAAGGCTAAAGTTCATTTTTCTCCTTTCAAATGAAGGGAATAGTCACCAAGTTTGATTAAATACACCTGGTTACTCTCTTTAGACAATAAGTAAGAGCTTTATATCCCATCCTATCCTTCTAGTTAACATATCAAAATTGTCAAAGAAGTAACAAAAGTTAAATCTCAAATCTTACCACTTGGCAACCAAAAGGTGCTACAACCATCAACAGGTAATGATCATAAAAATAAAGCAAAAGATTCAAAACTATGACATAAGCACAAATTCCAAGATCTAACATACATTTACGGGCAAAATGTACAAAAAAAAAAAGATGAAACTCTCCGGTCCCCACTCACAACAGAATTGAAAACAACAAATAAGAGAGCTTCACAATTAGCCTTATTAGGACTCCTTTTTGTTTAAAGGGAGCTTCAACATAACATGGATTCTATCACGATATTAATAATATTAGTACATTTTCATGTAAATGCCTTAACCATACACAATATTTTAGAAGAAAGAAGCATAATAAAATTGATCATAAAAAGGGGAAATAACTACAGCACCTTCATTTGGCCACGCATTGTCTCCAACAAACCAACCAATCTAGGTGCTCGTTCAGACTGAGACACAACACTCTCGCTTTTACTACTTCTCAGCTTCTTCATCAGCTTGGATCTTTTGTCCTTTTTTTTCTCTTTTGATGGTATGATAAGGCCTCTGTTCATATCATGATAATGTAAGGAAAGAGACGAAGGATTTTTTTTATAATATATACACACACACACACACAAAAAGTTTTGCACATGCATGTTAAGATGATCAAGCCCAAAAAAAAAACGAAAGGCAAATAACACAAGCACACCCAATTATATAAAAAGAGATTATAAACTTACCCCGATGCCCCAGCACATGCCAAAAGGATTTCATATGCAGTTTCACGAAGGTCATCGTCTGTGATACCTATGAACAGTGCAGAACAAAAATTCAAGGATGGAAAATCAAGTGATACAAATTCTTCTACAGAGTAAAAGAAATCAGAAGGCAGCTTTAAGACTTCAAAAGAATTTCTTCTACTGTAACTGTCGCTTTTCACATTAAGAAATATCAAAAAAAAAACCTTCAAATAACTTGCTTTGTAATATTCACTACTATGAATGTCAACAATATTACACCTATGTGAATACTTGTCAATCCTAAGCTTTTGCAACAGAATTTCCTAAAATTTTCTTTCAATTTCTAAAGCTACAAATAAGGAAGGTTTTCTCTCATAAATAAAACTTATTGCATGAGTGAGGAAACAAACATGGTAAGGACAATAATATATCCTCTTAACAATGTGAGCATAATTATAGCAACTGTCAATAGACTTGTTTGAAAGTAGCATTTCCGAGCAAATTTAATAGCATTCAACATAATGCACTAGGAAAAAAATGTGCAATATATTTCTATTTATTTAATCCCCGATTAATTCCCAAGGTTTGAACTTGCAAAGAAAATTATTCGCTCCATTTGTAAACCTCTATTTGAAATTATTGCTATCATTTTTTATTTTCCTATATGATAAACATTAGTAACTAAGGGAGACTAGAAAATAGAGGAACTAACTTTTCAGTAACTATAAACCTGAGGGACTAAATAATTACTGCCCTATTATCAAATACCAAATCCGCTATATGTGATCAATAAAATATACTCTTCTCCAAACACATTTCAAAAACTTCAGAAACATAACCACAAAACCTCCATGAATAAAAAGCAACCACTAGAACTTCAAATTGTAAACTACCTAGCCAAGTGCACCAATAACATTATACTTTATAACTTCTTTCAAGTTCCTAGGATTGTGAGCATCACAAACCTTCCAATCTCAAAAGCAAACTCACTGATTTCGTACTTAAGACGCAAGATGGAGAAATAAAGAATCAAATCATCAAAGTGACCATCAAACAAATCAATTAAGATAATAACAATGAGATGTATGTAACAAGCGCATCTAAAAATCAAAAAAGTTTTAAAATTATTAGTTTCAATCCAAAGGGTATTACCCTAAAATATCACATTCCACTAAAAAGTTCAATCCTAATGTAGGAAATAAACCTTCATAAGGCAGTGCTCAGAAAGTTCCCATCCAAATGGTCTTTGAAAGTTAAATATCTGACTAACTAATTTTGTAACTCTCCAATTTCCGCAGCCAAAATACTTTGATAATTACAACAATACATGTAATCTTACTTATCATAACACATATAAATTTCAGGACGTGGGAAAAACTTTTTTGGACGTTTTTATCTCTCCTTTCAATTCTAAATTACTATAATTGAATAATTAATTAAAAAATTATCTAATTTGAATTTAAATTTTCATGATCAGATTTGTTAAGAAATAGATAATTACAACATCTTTTCAATTCTAAATTGCTATAATTGGATAATTAATTAAAAATTCTATTTGATTTGAATTTGAATTATCATAATAGATTTGTTAAATAGATGGATAATTAAAAAATTTATTTGATGAATTTAACAATATTATCTTCAATACAAATTTCAATAGTTTTATCTCATACGATTTGTTTATGCTTTTTCAAGTTTTTTTCTTTTATAAATACCTTCAACGATATGGCTTTGGCATTGGGGTTTGTTGGTAGGTTTTCTTAATTAGGTTGGTAGGAGTCTTGTCTTCAAACTCAAGCTAATAGAAAAGTTTGCTTAGGCTTACTTGAAGAGCTTATGAAGTCGCTAATAGAAAAGTTTGCTTAGGCTTCCTTAAAGAGCTTATGAAGTCGGAGAAAGATTTGGTTCTGTAAGGGATTGAAATTCCTGATCTTGAAGTTGCAAATGGTGATGCCGATGAGGATGAAGTCCCCACCTTGGTTCCTGTTGCTAGCAATGTGATCGGAAGAAGAGAATGGCCTGAAAATTGATGTTGCTGATGAAGATGTTGGCATGCATTCGAAGGAAAGCAAAATATCCAATGGCAGTGGCAAATGTTAAGAAGAACAAGAATGAGAAGTCTGGTGATAGTAGCAAAAAGAAGAAGGAAAATGACGAGGAAAAGATTGTTTTATCATTAATTGATATTTTGATTCTTTCTAATGTATATGAATATTTTTTTCAATGTTTTTTTATTGTACAAAAATTATAGACGATACCCAATTTATTGATGTTTTGTTCAAGTAACTATGAATCAATTTAGATGCGATTATATGGCTATTCGTTAACAATGGCTGAAATCTTTGTTGAGAAATTTAACTATAAATTTATATTATTGTTATTAAATTATTCCTTTTGACCTTAAGTTACTTCCATGCCAGGGGACTATCAATTCAAATGATTTGTAGCTTCGGTAGTAAAATAATGTTTAACTTTCCTAATTAGGTCAGAGTTTTTGGACAACTGCAAACGTTGCTCAAACATCATGGAATCAAAATGGCATCATTCAATAGAACATCTTAGTTGGTTTGCCAATGAGCAATGAAGAGTACAAGGAAGATATCAGGGCCTGTTGCTTGGAGAAAGCACCATAAATAACGGAATTTGGAGATCAAATTGAAATTGGGGAGAGTGGAATCAATCTCATTAGGGGCAACAAGATGCTAATTCAGCTTTGCTAGGGCTGTATATCAAAATTGTGATATATACCTCCTTAATAATGTTTTCAATATTGTTGATGCACATACTAGTTCTGATATATCTAATGTAACATATTTTCTTTGTATTTAGTGGGAAATGACATTAATGTATAGGACAGAATTTAAGTATTGACCACCAAAATTTAAAATTATATATTTATATTAAAAAAATATAAATAAAGACTTTAATTATGTGTAACACACGTATAAAAAAGATTAGTATATATAAATAGAAGAGTGACGGAGAGGGTTTGAGCCCCTCGACTCCTTTTTGGTTCCATCCTGTTATTTACTACTCAATTTATCCAACTCAAATATCTTTGGTTGATTTTTTTAAGCGGTTTAGTGATTTTGATATAATTAAATAATATTGACAAATGTGCTAAACATATCAAACGGTTCGTATTTTTAGTCGTCAAACTAAAAAGATCAATTTTTTTTTCCTAATATGAGGCAAAGCTTCTGACAGCTCAATGTATCGATTTCTTTCTTTCTTTTTTTTGAAGAGAATGGTATCGATTTCTTTGGTGTTCACAATAATTAAATTTGAAAATTTTCTGTCACTCTACTTTAGTTTGGGAACTTCGATCGTAATCATGATCCTGTCCGTTTAATGTCATAGCAACTATATTTTAAATTAATTCAATATAAATATATGCTAGCAAAGCTTCTTTGTAAAACAAGAGCTCAGTCTATTGTTGAATATAAACATATTAAATACATAAGATAATTTTATTGATCACATAATTCAGAATCACTCATTAAAAGTGGATGTTTTTTTTTATATTTCGTGACTAGAATATAGAGAGTAATTTTATGTAAGACATAATTTTGATGCCAATCATGATTAAAAATGGTGAGTTGATTAAGAAGGAAGAAAGGAGGCAGTTGACATTAATATTCCCAATAAAGTTGCTATTATCTTGTATCTATCCACCTATAATTAAATATATTTGTTAGGAAAACTTAAGTTCGCTCATGTCAGGTCGGTGGAATCGATATATGAATCTGAATTAATTAGTATTAATTTGGGTTGGTTAATAATTATCTTTATGTAAATCAATTTGGTTGGGTTTTTGGTTGGTTCACAGAGGACCAAGTCAGTCAGTATAAATACCGACTGGATTCGGAAACCCTAAGAAGGGGTCAGAAAAGAAACAAACGTTCAAACCCCTCTCTCTCTCAGCTTCTTGCCGTCCCTCTCTTTCTCTAATAAGGAGAAACTCGTTCCTCCTACTTCAAGGAGAATAGAGAGTCTGTGATATTTAGGTTACGATTTAATACCGCGCACCTGTCGTCGAGAAAGAACTGTGGTTCGTGTGACTGACATCGTTTTCTTCAAAGCAATCTGCTGGAGTTTTCGCTGCGTCAATATCGAGATAGGCTCGATTATCTCATAATTTATTTATTATATCCGGTGTTATCATTGCTTTCAATATTCTTCTCGTCAAAGCATGCTCTCCCATATCCAACAATTAACTATTTTCTCCTTTTCATAAAAATAAATATATTTATTTTTTTACATAAATTAAAAAAATTTATAAAATTATTAATACTAATAAAAA
>CAODLS010561108.1:0-14837 GCA_948243855.1 Flueggea neowawraea | reverse complement strand
AAAACTTTACCCACTTCATCTCTTTTAAACTATTCTTATATGATATGTTGTCATTTGTCTTATTTACTCTTTGAAATTCAAGTTAATTTGTGCTATAGAATTTAAGAGTAAGGTGAGGTAAAATTGAAGAAGAGAGAAAGTGGGAATGACCAATTTACCTAATCTTATTTATTCACTTAAAGGCGTGAGAGTCAATCTACAATTCAAACTAAAGGTAATAACTAGAAATGAATGGATAAAAGGACGAAATTGGATTGTGACTAAATGACAAGGACTTGGCGGGAGAATTGAGACAACCTCAAGAGAAGTAGGATAAATATCCAAATATTATTTATATACTATTTGACTTATTAATCCATATATAGCGGTACAGGTAGCGGTCTATATCGTTTTGTGGGATGAACAAATGAGGTGCAATTATTAATGTAGATAGACACATCCATCTAGTGGTTTTGCTTTGTTTGCGAAACTTCATCACGTCAATAGACATATCTAATTAATTAAATGATGTCTACGAATCATAAATTTACAGCACTACTTTAAGATTACCTTAACAACCTCTTCAGGTTTGACTAGCCAGTATATACTGTGCAAGACGAGAATTTGACAACATCATGGTGATCTGTGTCATTGTAATATGTCAAATAAGTAAGTAATCCTAAAAGTAGTCAAAAAAACTAAAAAAAAGGATCGATTTTTGTCCTAAAATTATCATGATATTTTCCATTAATTATCATTTTTTTATAAGTCATTTTAATTGCTCCATTTAAATCAAATCCATCGATTTTTTAGCAATAAAGTTGATTTAACATCAATGAACTACAATTTTATTAATTATATATCTTGTATTATTAATAAATTCATAGTCGAATGATAAAAATATATTTCTAAAATTAGGAGACTGAAAGCTTAAATTACAATTGGCTGGAATTGAATTGAATTACAAAAAATAATTTCAAGTTACAAAAAAAAAAATATATATATATATATAGCAAGCAAAAGTGAAGATTTAACAACTTTACAACTATTTCCTTTTCTTGGGGCTAAAGAAAATTAAAACATCAAGATAACAGCTCCCATTAACCCACCATACAAGTAACATATTTAACAAAAACGACCATAAGCATGACATAAATTCTTTTAATTTTTTATTAGTTTCGTTTTTTTTTTCTTTTTTGAAATTTTTGGGGGCTTATGAGCGAGCAAGCAAATGACTGCCTAGTTGTGTTGTGCGGCTTGATATTATGGGGATGGCATGATTTGGGGACACAAGTCATTATCTTAGTTTTAATTACTTTATTTAATTTTGATGGACAACTTGGACCGACACGCTTTCCTTCCTCTCACTATACTGTTTTTTAATTATTCATTTAATTTTCACCTTGCTATATATATAGACTTGTACCACTCCATTCATTTGCATCAACCCATAGCCTCCTCAGTCTCCTATCATATATTTCTCTCCCTCTCTTTTGCACTCTTAACACAGAAAGAAACATAAACTTAAACAAAACAAGAAGGTGGTTTTTAGGGTCGTTTGACGAATATCAAAAATGGGTGCGCTCGACTCTTTTTCAGATTACATCTCAGTCCTATTTAGGGATGTCAATAGAAGAAGAAAAAAAAGACCAATGCAGGTACTCGTATTTTTTTTCATTTGTTTGTGTGTGTTTTTATAATATTGTTTTAATTTGTTGGTCTTTTTAATGATTCTTTTATATGTATATATGTGTAGACAGTTGAAATCAAAGTGAAAATGGATTGTGATGGCTGCGAAAGGAAAGTTAAACATGCTGTTTCCTCCATGAAAGGCTTACCCTCTATCTCTCTCTCTCATGATCTTTCTGGGAGTCCTTTGAGCTTAATGAAGATGAATTGTAGATGTGCATGCATGAAAAAATTTGAAAAAAAAAAAAGAGAGAGAAAGTATCAAGATAGAAGCAATTACAAAAGTCAAAGACACACAAAGATTCTGAGCTCCCTTTTTTTAAACAAATAACTGAGCATTGGAACTCTGGAAGAAAAGCAGAAAATTAATTATACTACCAAATGTTGACCCTATATTTACTATGGTTTTTCATATAGTACTTAGTATTTTCTCTTACTTCATAATCAGAATACATCTGTGAAGAAGCTGTTATTTTTTTCTTTCACTTATATAGATATTTAATTTATCAAATTCGTTTGGAATGTCATATTATGTAATTCTAGTAAAAAATATATAAGAACATAAAGTTCCTTATCAAAAAAAATTATATTCCCTCCATCCCCTAATAATAGATACTAACTATTTTTTACATAAATTTAAGAAATGATAGTTTTTATAGTTAAATTTATTTAATTTCATAAATTCTTTTTGCTTATGCCATTTAAATAAATGTATTGGTAATTAATGAATTAATTAAAAAAGATATTAAATAAAAATAATCTTGTAATTTTGTTAATAATAAATGTAACAAAAAATAAAAATATGTTTATATTTAAGGCGCTCAAAATGAAAAGTGTGTTTATTATTATAGGATTGATGTAGTAATTCAAATATAAATTATGCTTAAAAATAATTTGAAAAATGAGATTTTGAAAATTTATTGCTGCCCTTTTGGCATAAAAACATCAAATATACCCCAGTTTTTGAGTTGAAGACTTGAAGTCATCAAACAGTTATACGTAGTATACTATATATATAGCCATAATAAATACCACATACCAAACACACCTTATAACTTTAGGTTGTAAATGAACCAGCTACGTTATGTCCAATCACTTCAACCAGCAACTACTACACTAATTGGTCTGTTTTTATTCATTTTTTTCTAATTAAATTCAATTATCTTTATTTTATGTAGGTGCAAAATCAGTAGATGTGAACAGAAAACAAAGCAAGGTAACAGTTACCGGATACGTAGAGCCGAACAAGGTGTTAAAGAGCGTGAAGAGAACAGGGAAGAGAGCGGAGTTTTGGCCATATGTGGAATACAACTTAGTGGCATATCCATATGTTGCTGGAGCTTATGACAAGAAAGCACCTTCTGGTTATGTCAGGAATGTTGTTCAAGCACTTCCTAGCCCTAATGCTCCCGAAGAGAGATTCACTTCCATGTTCAGTGATGAAAATCCAAATGCCTGTTCTATTATGTAGAATATTTTCAAACCAGAACAATAATAGATTAAGTATACTTATAGTATAGGATTTGTGAGTAGTTTATTTTACAAAAGCAGGTTCTTATTGAGAATTAGGAGTTTTGTTTTTTCCCCTTTTATCTTGAGGAGGAGTTTTGGATATGTACCATAGATGTAAATTCTCTTATTTACTTTTGTCACTGTTTGTGAAATGCTTATCGTGTATGATATTATGTTTCATCTTGTTGATTTAATTAGCTTAATTACAATAATAACGATCTCTATTAACTATTGCACATTTTTATCAAATTTTCGCCATTATTTTTAAATTGTGATCAGACAATATGTTTTCGTTCTTTATTTTTCGTATAAAAGATGGCTCTATTTCAATTTTCATTCAAGTAAATGGTAAAGCAGTAATGAAATAGTATGATGACGTTGATGAATTTCTAGCTAAGTCAGCATATCATATCATATTAATATTTACCAGTTATGTTATTTTTATTATTGAAATATTTAACAGTTATTTGGATGATCAGAAAGGTAAAATTAAAAAGATGAATAAGATTGATATTAAAAAAATCACCCAAATTTAATTTTCATTGCATCCAATTCTAATCATATTTGTAATGGAAAAGGAAAACCAAAGCTCTTTTTCTTTTTCTTTTTTTTTTTTCAGTAGCAGCATGGTGAGAGAGATTTATGACTAATAAAGAACTTACATGTTTTGTCAAGGAAAATTAGCAATAAAAGAATATGGAATAACAAATAACAATCACACTAGAATACAAGATTTACGTGGTTCGATCAATTCGATCTACGTCTACAGACAGAGCACAAGTAATTATATTGTTCAGAGTCAAAAACAAGCACAACGGCTCATAACGGCGTTCAAAAGCTCCCCGACCATCAAAAGGCACCCAAAATTGTTCCTAAGCCCCCTTATATAGTTTACAAGGAATACAAGCCAAAATAGACAAGGAAAACCCTATAAATTAACCCTAAAACCCGTCAGAACCAAGACACGGGCAAAAGATGTAAGACACGGACAAAACATTCAAGACACGACAAAACCTTTGACCGTGTGATGACCAAAAAATGCCTCTGAAACTCCACGGGCTGGGACAAGGCCGTGGTCAAGGCCGAGTCTCCCAGTTTGAACTCCTTTTGGCTTCCAGAGCATCCCACGATCCATTACACGCCCGTGTAATTCCCCGTGTCCGTCTAATAGCTCATTTTCCTTCACAAATTCGTCCCATTTTGACTCTCTTCAATTCCTTCAAGATTTGGTTTCAATCTTGATAAAGAAAATCACTTCAACATTAACATGTTTTGCAACTTTGACTCAATGCTTATGATGCTATTAGTATAATTAGTACTCCACAACAGTCAAACTTTATTGCTTTATATATAGGACTAATAAATTCGTATTCTTATAAAGACACATATGTTAAATGAATTGTATATACAATCATGCATAGAAATATAATCATCCAAAGAAAGTGGAAGAATAATTGTTGGTAGGACAAAAGATAACACTTTTTGGAATGAAGCTTCTTCCAAAAGTGCAAACAGCCTTTAAATGATTTTTAATTAATTTGATTGATTTCAGCTAATCCACCCGACATCAAGCCATCGAAATCAAATTCTCATTCGAATTTTAAATATCTCCCCAGAGATTAATTTATGAAGTATAATTTATAATCTCCATTTCAACAAGCAATTAAAATATGGATATATATATATATATATATATATATATGCAGGGGGGAGTAATTTTAAATTTAATGATTCCATTATCATACTGTAACTTTTACATTCACAAAACTTGAAATATCTACAATTTACAGAGCTTTATTGGGACTTCTGAATATTTTTAATTAATTAAGATTGGTATAAAGCTTACGTATGCTCTATGCCCTTGGATAGTAATTTCCTACAACATTTCATAGATTTGTTCGTTTATTAACCAATTTATAATTATTTTTTCATGTTATTTGTCTGTTGTGCTATTTATTAGCTAATACATGTTGAAATTTATCTTTTTAATAAAATAAGTTGTCATTTAATGTTTCTAGTTTAGGTTTCGGTTCCTTTTATTTGTTTAGTGACAACTGTAGAACTCTACTGCGGGATTTAAACTTTGTCATGATTCGGTTTGTCAGAAAATCTACAAATCAAGTTACTCACACTTTAGCTTGAGCGTCTGATTCTTTGACAGGCTTCACCTCTCGAGGATTTTCTTCCCCTTCATTTTTGTATGCTGCTCAAGCAGCAGGCCGTTTGATTGAATGATGATGATGGATATTCAGTTTCAGAAAAAAAAAATGTCGTTTAACAGATAGGTCCACGGTTATCGGATGGCTTCAAGGTCGATGGTTACAAGATCTCCAAGTGTACTAGCTTGTCGTGGTAATGTTTTCCGATCGCATCGTCGATATCCTCTCTATAATAGACCGTACAAACTCCAAAACAAAGTATTGACGATATGGGCACTTGCCACGTGTTTGTCCAAACATGGTAGCGAAAAAGTTTCATCCATAGTTGTGTCTCCCAATTATTCATTTTAATATTGAAACAAATTGTCAAACTATCAATCTATAATACCGTTAGGTCAAGTTTCTAATTATTATAATTAGGCAAAGCACATGATCTACAGTTAAGAAGGTTTGATGAAATTCCCAACCTCATCTGATTGCATATTAAACCCAAATTAGGATTGAATTTTGGATATTGGAGATAGACTTTGTTTGTGATTGGTGATTAGTGTTTATCTCTTTCATTTAACTTGTTAGGTTTTGCCAAGTTACTAAAACATGACCACATGAATTTGTGTCGCTGATCAGTACTATTCTGAGAAACATTGAATTTTTGACACAGTCGCAGGCATAATCATGGCATAATTGAAATTTTATGGATTTGCAGTGACTTGTTTAATTAATTAGCAGGAAGAAACTTGACACATATTCATATAAGAACTTCTAGTTCCAAGTTCAAATCATGAATATTCTTTGAAGCTGTATCTATCAGATGTACGTTTGACTGTTACAGCCTTAAGTCCATGCTTTATATTGTTACAATGAACTTTCTGCCGACCATTTTAAGATGAGCAAATAGCAGAGTTCTTCAAAGGGATAATGTCGTGATTAATTAGCAGACGGTGTAGAGGTATTACAATGAACTTCTGCCGACCATTTTAAGATGCACAGTTCTTCGAAGAGATAATGTCCTGTAGCAGACGGTTTAGAGGTCGAGGATAATGGATTATCTATTAAGATTAGGTAAGACGATAATATAGGTTTTGAATTTTTTGAAAGAATTTTGAATTAAGCTTATTTAACAGAAAAAATATGAGAAAGCAATATTCATTTTTTTTATAGTTAGCATTCATTTTTTTTTTTCCAAAAACAGGTTTTCTCACACAAAATACTAATATGAGGATACTATATATTTAAATTTTTATATTGATTTTTGTTAGTTGTGGGAAGTGTAATGCTTTCTGTAAATGAAAAAAGGAATTTATTTTCTAAATCGCTTAATAAATATATATATATATAGTAATTAAACTCTCTTTCCTTTATGTTAAATAGCTAACAATTAACTAAATAATATTTAGCCAAGCAACTTGCCATCTTCTATCTCTTTCTTTTCAATCAAATCATTTTTTCTTGTAAGATATTATTTGCTTCCGCTAAAAATTAAACTTATAATTCCTTAGAGTTAAAATTGACTCCAATTGTAATAAGCTCTAAATTAATTTGTTATTAAGAGAAATTATAAAGCAGTTTGCAACTTTTGGTTTATATTCAACTTAACTATTTATGTTCGGTGTTCATTGTTCAACAATTTGAACAGACAAAATTTTCTTTATATACCCAAATATACAAAGATTCATCAATAATTGAGTACCCAAATTTTTCTTTGATCTCTTTCTTGTCATTTTTGTGTTTCATTGACACATTCGTCTCGTCTAGTAGTAGCAAGGAATTTGCTACTTGGTGCTTCGCCTATTGAGCTGCCTTTTAAAGATGCATATCTATTTAAGATTATAAACATATAATTGAACAAATCTTGTCAAAACATGAAGATTCATTTTATATTGATGTTCTAACATTTAAAATCATCAACTACAAGGCAAATATCCACATACATCAAACCAGAAGAGAAGAATATGTAGTTGAATAATATCCACACACATCAAACCAAAAGAGAAGAATATATAGTTGTAAACTGCATGAACTCCATTATTTTTAGACGTTAAATATAGTTGATTAAATAAAAAATGCCTTACTAAATCTTCAGGGCCAAATAAAACTTTCGTGTAAAAGCACAATTAAGGAACATCAATACATACGTTTCTTAAGCTTTAAGCTATCTATTTCCTTGACCGAAAAGAAAAGCTAACTATTCCAAAAGGAGGATGACTATAGACTATATAACAAGTGATTTTTACACGTTTTGATGCCCTTCAGTCTAGAGTAGAGCTGAATATCTCATAGCCATATCGCACAAAGATGCAATTTTTAGCTGGAGTAAATACTTGGTAAGTGAAAATGCAGGCACCACAACCACTCTAAATCATCAGAATTAATAAGATAAACTATAAATTTGAAGTTGTTATTAATGTTCAACTGTTCGTAAGTCTAATGAGTTTTCTATTGTTCAAATTTCTTTACAAATCCAGTTTAAAAATTAAATTCAAATTTATGTAATTAACTAGTTAAAATGAACGTAAACAAACACTTACCAAACTTATTAAAAAACACTTAACTGAACACCAAACTACTCATTAGTGACTTAACTTATGCATACACTTTGACCCCAAATATAAACCCAAGGGCCACCATTGACTAACATGTCAAATTTTATGTTGCTTATATAAATGAGGAAAATAATCTACACAGTAATAAAATTTTAGTTGCAAGCTATCAATTCTCCTAAATAAAAAAATTAATTTTGTAAAAAAATAAAAAATTTAATTAAAGAAAGTTCTCTGATTTTTTATTTTCTTTTTTTTTGTTTTTGATAAATCATGTGATTTGATTATATATAATCCACAAAACAGTTTGTAGAAAAATCTCCATGACTCGAGGTGTTTTTGCCGTATTAGAGATTACGACCCTAAGAAATTTCACTGATATTAGTTACAAACTTTGGATCAATGTTCCAATTGATTCTTTTTCTAATCTTCTTTACCACCCTATACAAAATTATTACTTTTGATTAGAATCTTCTATTAATTAGTGGATAGGGAAGCTTGTTAAATTAGCTACAAGCTAAGATTTATCGGTGCTTTTGCAATAAACACTTTATAAAAGAGACTATAGCTAGGCTATCAAATTAGGAACATAATGATAAACTTTCCACACTACTAGAAAGACCATGCTTGAGTAATCTTCAAGGGTTTTTGCTCACTAAAAAGATTCTAAATTATGATTGATCAACCAGAGACAGACAAAAGTAAATTTTGCAAAAACAAACGGGGAAAATATTCTAACAAAGTTTGAGTCAAAAGTTCTCAACCTTTAATTTTGTCCTTCTTTTTTCATTAGCAATGAGTTAGACAACTTTTGTACACCTTTATATGATCTGAAGCATATATATAATTCAAACAACAATTGATTTAAAAATTAAATAAATTATGAATCTTAAAGCTCGTGACACGCACATAATTATTTATATGAAAAATTAAAATTTAATTCACATAGAAAAAATATACTCCCTTATATGAAGAAAAAATCAGATGCATTATTAGGACACGGTTGATATTAAGCTCTTCCGATTTGGAGAATATCAATGTCTCTCCCAATGAAGACCTATATTTTAAAAAAGAAATGGATCGAGCATCTTAATTTCAATAATCTTTTTCTTTTATTCTTCATAGATTCTAAAATTCTTTTTCTTATGTGGAGAATATAATATCATAGTAGCTGTATCATGCATCATTCCAAGTCACCTTGAGCTCTTTAATAGACTCAATCCGCAATAACACGGATGTCGATGCAGTCTTAAAATTTTCAAAGTATTCTGGGGTGTTGAACTCACAAAGACAAACTAACTAAGTATGATTTGAAATAAGGAAAAAAAAACACATTTGTTTTAGATTTTTAATCTAATTAAAGCAACAAAATTAATTAGCTATTTAAATAAATAAATAAATAACTAAGCTAAGATGGGAATTCAATAGAATAAATGTGTTAGAGCTACGAGGTTTCACCTAATAGAATTCTATATGGAATCCATATAATAGACTTATGAGAAATAAATGATGATTTGTCTCTATATTTGCCTAAAACCTCTTTCAAGCGAATTAGACCGTGATTCAATTAACTAGGATAATATTGCTGTTTAACCTAAATTAACTAAATCCCAAACAAATCTCAACAATCATCACATACCATTAGAATCATTTATATCCTAATAATGCATGTCAAATGCTCTATTAGATAGGAATGTGCTTCACCTCTCAGTACTTTGTACAAACATCTCATATGCAACTTAATTGGTGATCAAGTAAAAGAGTTCAACAAGAAAAAATAACAGCATTTCATCATTCCATAACAAAAACCTTCAAATATGGCAATAAAGTTTAAGACCCCATCATTCACAAAGCATAAATTCATACATTAGGTTATATTTCTATACCCTAACAAGAGTTCAAGTTGACATTCTAAGAAAAAAAATAAAATATCAAATAAAATAAAAATAAAACATGATAAAACCCATTAGGGTCTGTTTGAATTGTAGAATTGGAATTATAATTAGAATTGTAATTTCAATTCTGTTGGAATTGGAATTGAATCACAATTCTGATGTTTGGATAACACACAGAATTAGAATTGAACCAGAATTAGAATATGATCAAAATTAGAGTTGATTATTTAAATAATTATTTTAATATGGATTAAATATTAATTATTTCATATTAATATTAAATAATTTTTTCATATTAATTAATTAATTAATATTTTAATATTAATATTTAATATTTAATTTAATATTAAATAATTATTTTTTTTAAAGGGAGGGTGAGAGAGAATGAGAGGAAGAGAGGGAGAGATTGAGAGACAGAGAGAGGAGAGGGGGAGAGAAGGAGAGAGAAGAAGAGAGAGAGAGGGAGAAAGAGATAGGAGATAGAGAGAGAGGAAGAGAGAGAGGGAGAATTGGGGAAGAGAGAGGGAGAGGGGGAGAGAGAAAAAATAATTGGAATTGACAATTCTTAGGAGGAGGGCTAATAATTAGAGCATGTATAATTATAATTCCAAGGAATTGGCATGAAATTGGAGTTGCAAATTCTATTTATGAGCCAAAGAACAAAATTTGAATTGGTTGGACAGAATTCCACAATTCTTAGCCCAAGTCTTGGACATCGAAACGGGGTCTTAATGATCAAGAGGATTGGTTGCCAAGTGACTAGTAGGCTTTTTTCTTCCAAAATTCTTAATTTTTCGCCTCCTTTCTCTACACTTTTCTCTCTTTTGTTGCATCTCGAAACTTAGGTTTTGTTGAGAAATGACGTGGATTCCCCCTTGGAATGAAACCTTAGGCCCTTATATAGTGTAGGGACATTTTTTCCTAAAAACTCACATTCCGTGATCACAAACAACACTAGGTTGGTTTACATAAATGGGGTTGTTTATATATAAGTGATAAATACGTCATACATCACAAAAAAATTGTAAAATTTGCCCCGTACGAACTTGATATGTTTATTACAAATACACTTTATAGTATTTTCGTCCGTGTGGTTGTAATTGTCAAATTCACGGATATAATTTTTCAATTCGCGGACTGTTATTTATATTTGTTTATATGTGTTTACAGTTATTTACATATAAACAAATGTAAACAAATATAAACACATATGAATAAATATAAACAAATATAAAACATGTGTAAAACAGTATTCAAAGTACAACGTAAAAATGGAATTTTCAAAAATTAATTTGATAGAGCGTGTAATGTTCGAAAATTTAGCTCCGTCGAGCTTATAATTTTGAAAAATTTGTTAAAATATAAAAAAATTGACTGTGTAAATTGAAAAATTATGATTCCAACCTATGTATAATTATCTGATCCAAAGGATAAATGGCCCTAGTCGGACTCCATGGTTGGGACCGTTTAGGTAGGTGCTTCTTGGATTCAGAAGATATATGGTTCTGGTCCGCCTCGATAATCGAGGCCGTTTTTGTGCATGCTTTTCTTGGTTATTTTTCACTTTGATCCTTGACTTAGTTTTCTTCTTCCTTCAACCCCACTTTTTGATTCGTTTTCCATCCTTTTGCTTCCATTTCATCACCTACACGTCCAAAGGGAAGAGTTTATCACATTTAAAGCACAAATAAGTCTAATTTACCTAACAATTAACTCCAAATCATCTCAAAATGATGTTGCAAATTAGGCTTGTCACTCTTAATTAGATCAAACACTACATATGATGCAAAATTTATTTTCGCATTATTTATATATTATTTTTATTGTATATGTTGATACATAGGTACGAAGACAACCTGGCCGGGGGATTAAATTTTGTTGTCACAAATTGAATACTTGAGTTCGTGTTAATGTTCATGTTTAATAAATGGTACTAAAAGGGTGTCAATTCGTGTTAGACGTGTCGTAATCGTGTCATGTCATTTACATATCACACATAATTATATATGACGTAAACATTACAAAAATTGAATTTGTGTTATTCATGTTGTGTCATAATCATATATTCATAAATCGTGTTATCGTATTAGAAATTGACAGCCTTTAATATTGTTTTCTATCAGCATTTTATTGTTGTTAATCATCTTTTATCATTTGAGCTATCCATCATAATTGCTTAACAAGATTCAATTGTAGGCTTACAAGTTATAAGGACTAGTTCAATTGATAAGCTAGCAAAAATTTATCTACCAAATTCTAGATTTTAATCTTATAGAAAACAATTATAAAAAAAATTGTATGCTTACATAGATTACTTTAAATCGGGGAGGCCGAAGCTGAAATTTGAAGAGAAGTTTTGTTAAAAAGCAATAGTACTTGAAACTTGGCCCATGACCCAAAATAAAGTTGTGACCTTGCCGATGCCAAATATATCAAACCCAGCCTCGAAATAATTTTCACGAACCTACAGATAGTCGAATCTGGGCCATTGGTTCTATGTCTTGGAGTAATAGCAATTAGGAAAAGGGGCATTTACATTTCACGGTCAAAATAAAAGAAGAAACACAAAAATATATTGTTAAGCTATTCTTACATGCATTTAGACTTTGAAAGTTAAAATTTAATAATGTAAATCCTTTGAAAAATTGAATTTACAAAAATAAAGAATTTAAAATTTTGAATTTATAAAAACTGACTGGTTTTTGTTTGGTTTCTAATTCAAATTGGTTTCTAACCAGAAAATATACAATGTTTTTATCTGATTTTATTTTTTTAGAAATAAAGTCTTTTTTAGAAGTAAAGTGGCGTACAGTGGAAATAAAAAAAAATGAGAAGTGTAAAATCTAATTTCTTCTTAGGAGAGTTAATGATCATTAGTTATTTACCAAATAAAATCCAATTTTTCCACATAATAGTTATACATTACACATCATAAATCTAATTTAACTCTGTTTCGTCCATTTAATTGAGTTCTTTTTTCTCCTTTAACTACAAGGTGGGAGGATAATAAAATTTTGTAAAGCTCTCATAGTCTCAATTAGTTAAATTTAATCCTTCCTTCATAAATTATTTTGATATTACCTAAACGAATCAATCATCTTCAAAATCTTAAATTATCAGATCATATTATTCATAAAAATTTGATTTGTATTATAAATTTGACGTTGTTTTAATGTTATACTCATCGAAAAGTCCAAAACAGAAAGGTGAAAGTATCACGGTCGTTTCCACCTAGTTGGTAGTGGAATAAAAACCAAGTAAAGCAAAAAACCATGGATTTTGAGATTGACGGGAGGTACAACTATTTTTCCCCAATTATTAACGGTAAATTCGGAACCCTGTCGTCCAAAATGTGCAAAGTTCCATTTGAAAGCAGCTTCAATAGGTAGCTGTTGACAACAATTCTTTTCCTAAAAACACTGTTGCTTTCTTCCAATAATTCTCAAAAAGCAGCCAAATAGAATAAAAACAAAAAAAAACGACAAATAACATGTTGAAGAGCGTATAAGCGAGTCAATCATTTTAGTTTGGTGCTTCTCTATTATTGAAATTGTTTGTTTATGATATGGTTATGGCGTCAACAGTATAGGATGGAATGTAAGGAGGCCAATCATCCACAGAAGATTGGATTGCGCCTACTCAAATTTAATGTTTACAAAAAGGAACTTGATCTCGAGAGAGACTCTAGGTCATAAAACATGATAAATCACCAGGCTATAGCTCTTTGAGCGATATTCTCAAGATACATATGGGATACTTTCATGGTGTCGCTCAAAATTTTTTCTAGAACATTTCTTTGTATTCTAGATGGATAAAATTTTTAAGATATTGACTTATGAAAAAAACATTATAGGATGGAACCGATCATTCAACTTGGGAATAGAAAACATATAAATGCATTTAAGGGTTGGTAATAGAAAATAGTAGCCATTTTGCATGACACATTAACGTTGAATAGTAGTATTTATCATGTGGTACATGCAATTGCCTCCAACGTAGAATGCAGTAAACTTATGTAATTCGCTTTTCCATGTAAAGTAAATTGGTGTTTGTGTTTGGAAGAATGAAAAAGAATATTATAGAAACAAATTATAATTAAATGTAGAAAAGTTGACACACTTTTTTTAAGAACTAAAAATATATTCGTCTACACTATGTCATCACATAAATGCCACACAAATAAATCAATCGGGAACCATTATTGGAGACATACTCCAACAGTGGGAATATTATTTTACGTGTCACTCATTTTCTTACTTAATGCATTAGTGAGGACATGCAACTAAAATAAACAAGTATTTTTTGAAACAACTGAATATACAAGAATATTAAATAAACAGACAATATTGAATGTATAGTAACTGAATGCTCTAAGATCGGTATGAAAATTATCCAAAAGTAAGTTCAAGTTTCATGGAGACAACTATCAAGTATCTCACATTTGCTAAGGAGATGTTTGTTTCGAGTATATTTGTTCAGAATATTATGATTTATATTCCAAAAGAAGTATTATTCTCTATACTAATCCAGTATGCAATAGAACAATATAATTCTACTTAATTCACTTAAAGCAAATATCCCCTCAGTGTTATAAATCATCTGCAAGCATATAACAATCTTTATCCAACAAAATGTCTTTCATGATAGGGTTAGTCCGAATCTAAGATGAGATCAAAAGTTATCTTCTCTTTCTTTAAGAAAAAAAAAACTAAAATGATTTTTATTCTCTTTTCAAAACACAAAAATAAGACTAGAGCTCCAGTTATTTCCGTGGTTGTCGATACGTAAAGCTGTTAGTCCAAGAGTTTCAAAACGGTTCGAATCGCTGCACTAACCACCAAAACAAACAGAGCCTAAAATTGCCAAACAATGCATCATATAGGTTGTTAATATTACTGAAGGTAATGTTTATACTTAAAGATTCTTCTTTAATTTTCTCATATGAATTTGTCTTCTCTAATTGGTTTCAAAGAAAAATTACTAACCCTATTCAAACTAAAAATTGAACTTGGATAATAACCACTAATTGAACTAACCTAAACATAATCAAAACCTAATAAAAA
>CAODLS010561102.1:0-16090 GCA_948243855.1 Flueggea neowawraea | reverse complement strand
GCTTCATATATATTTTTTGCAACTTATTTTTTTTCTGCGAATAAGCAAATCTTCACTGGTTTATATGGATCAACTATGTTCACTGTTGTGCTCAAATATTTTACTAAACATCTTTATATTTGTTGGATTAAAACCCACCAACTACTGTGAGTTGTAAAGTATTAACTTATGAAATGAGAGAATAGTAGTTACTAGAAAAAATGTGGTTTTTTGGTTACTATTATATTATTTTTTTATATAAAAAAAGACAGGTCCATTTTTTTGTTAATATTTACACTTTTTCACCTTTGTATAATTAGCCTAAAAAATTGAGAAGCCGTTCAAAATTAAACATGTACAGCCCAAGCTAAGGGAGTCGGCTTTGATTGGATGACTTTGAAAGAAGCATTCATTGGTGGTAGATCTCTTTAGTTGTACTGGACTTTAATCGTTTTGTTGAATCTTCAATAAAGCCTGAAAAATCTTCTTATTTGTTTGGATTTTTATTTTGAGAAAAGAAGGAAAATTTACACAAATACAAACCAAAAAAATCATAAAAAGGGGTTCATACTTGAAGTTTGCAACAAATCGGAAAAAAATAAAAATAATGAAAAAAATATGATATTAATTTTTTTCTCTTTTAAAGATACTATAAATATATAAAATAGTTTTTTAATCAAAAGGTAAAAAATGCAATTTTATCTAAACTTATTTGTATATTATCATTATTTAAATTAATATAATAAATTTATTTATGTTGTTGCCTCAAATTCTCAACAAAACCAAAATGGATGAACTAGATAAACAATAGATCATAAACACTTGGAGTCATTAATTCCTTCAAAAATAAAATGAAAGTGAGGTCGATTGGTCCTTGATAGCCTCTCTAATGCTTAAATTAGTATTTAATTCAGTAGAATTTAAGGGGTAAAGTTCGGATGTAGAAAATACATCTCTCAAGTGTAATATGATCTTCTATTTATCGAAGTACGAGAGTGTAAATGTAATTTCTGCAAATATGAACACAATCATCTAATGTGAACACAATTTGCTGACTCATTATTTTCTTACAATGCTTTTCTAGAAGTTTCTTATAAAAGGTGGCCTTTTTTGTGGGCCTCCAAATCCATTTATTGAGTTAGTCTTAACGGATATAAACTCATGTTACATCAATAGCTCCACATTCTTATTTTTTAGTATTTCGCAGATAGGAGTAGTGTGTCTTGTTTCCTTCTTTATGTTTGCAGAATGGCAATGTCTGTTTCTTTATCCCCATGTTGGATGTTTCTAGCTTTAGGGACCAATTGGATCATGTTTTGAGCTCCAACGACCAACTTCAGCATGTTTCTAGCTCCAGCGAACCATTCAGTGATCTTTAGAAATGCTAAAAGGAGACCTTCAACAACAAAATTTTCATCGCAGGGTCTTATCCTATAACTTTGCACAAATCATAGGTACTAATAGTTTAATTTGCTACGTCATCACTGAGTTGACCCATTTGAAGCATCTGCGTCCTTATTTGAAGGTAAACAGATCATATTATGATTTACCAAAATATCAATCGCAATTAAATCTTGACTTTAAGCACTTTATTTTTTTAAAGAAAGAAACTTTGGACTAAGAATCGTAGGACTTTACCCCGAAGGGAGCCCTTACAGAAATTCTCGAAGGCCTAGGAGGATCCTAGGCCGAAGAAGGGGTTTGGAAATAGTTTTCAACCAGCAATAGATGCTCCTCGGTTAGAACCTCAGTAGCTGCGTCATTGCCCCAAGCGCAAAGATGATATATTCTGTCACACGCGTTTGGTTTTATAGGACCTGTCTCTAGCGCCACCCTTCTCCCTTGCGATGTGGTTTCCACCGCTAGGAGAATCCTCCCTCAATTGAACATGGCCGAGCTTCCTGAAGGATTCAAAAAACACAAATTATGCACTAAAATAGCCCCAAGTGACGACAAACATTTTGAACTTGAAATTTTAGCATGCGTTGGACATTTCACTACAGTTACTTTTGCCTGAAGTTGTAGAACAGCATGATCAATTTTTACGTTGTAATTCAACGTGGAATAGAACAAAAGTTTGAAGTTTATTTGGGTCGATGTGGTTGTGTTCATTTGGATCACAGAAAACCTGACAACCCCTATGGTTTGAACAACTCCATTGTAGATTCCATCAACTATACACTTCATTGTTTTCCATAGCATTCTCTAGACTGCGTGATTTGACCTTATTAGAAAATTAGAAAACACTAAGCCCATACCTGAACAATACTATCATCTATACAATTAGACATGAATTTAAATCGAACGCTAACAAATATGCTTTATGACTTTATTTGCATCCGGGACAGTTTTGCCAAAAACATTACTAGTTCTCTTTAAATCCAGTAGATAGTGGCAGCAAAAGTAACTCTTTTAATTTGTGCAGCTCTACTTTTCGAACTAGCCCTGCAAACAAACCAAGGCCTGCGAGCCATACCACAACGAACTGTTAAAGGGAGATATTAACACGCTCTACTCGTCCCTTGTCATCCTCACTACTACCGTCTTTTTTCCTTTTGTGTGTAAAACTCATGATTATGAATAGATGAAGGTAAAGTTGCAGTAACATCCCTTAAAATTGGCAAGGGTTTTTTAAAAAAAAATGGCTTTGACCTTTTAATTAGTTCCAGTAAACAAAGGGATTAAATACCTTAAATTTTTATTATTGTTCATATGGAAACTCAAGCTGAATAATAACTATTAACCCATGTAGTAGGGCTGAGTATGGATCCTAGAGATATCCGAACCGGATGGAAAATAATCGGAACCGAAAAGAACTGACTTTCTCCGAACCAAACTGAATTGAATTTTTTATTTGGTTCGGATCTGGGTCTTAAGCAATATCCGAACCGAAAACTGAACTGAAGAACCGAAATTAGAACTGAAAATTATATATATATATATGAACAATTATATATGTATATATATATATATATAAATGAACTATTAATTATATATATATAATTAATTGTTCATTCATTGTTGTAAAATTTATTTATATGTATAAAAGTTCGATTGAATGTGTTTTTTTTTTTTTAAAAAGTCCCAAGAACCGAACCGAAACAGTTTCGGTTTTTCTGACCCGAAAGACCCGAAAAATTGAACCGGAACTGAACTGAAATTTCGGATCTTCTGGTTCGGTTCTTTTAGTTTTTCGAATCAGTTCCAGTTCTTAAAAATTGAGGAACCGAAGTTTCGATTCGGTTTCGGTTCTTGGGTCAGAACCGAACCAAACCGACCCGTGCTCAGCCCTATCATGTAGTACATTTTCTTTTTTCAAAAAGAAAATCACCTACATTAGTATCAACCCAATTAAGCTGATCTCCTACCAATATTACCGTGTAACATTATTGCATATAATCTGTTTGTTAATTGTTTATTACAATGAATTATTAAATTTTTTTATAAGTACTATATTTTTTGAGAATCGAATTCATTACCTAATTTATTTAAAACTAATACTCCATATTAACCAGTAGACCAACACCTTATTCATTTTTTTTATTAAACTGAACCTATTACTAATGTAAATGAAATTTGAATTTTTGAACAACTGACTTCCCTTTTAAGAGATGGACCTCAACCTATAATTGGATGTGAAATTTAACCGAATGGTTTTTGTTCAATAAAATTTAAAATTGAAATAATTTAATCATATAGATTAGTTTGGTTTTTTTCTACTAGTTCGACTGCCAAAATGTAAGCACACGTCCATGGTTGTGACCAAATTGATATTATAGAAAATAATTTAATTTAATTTAATCTAAACAACGTAGTATGTGACTCACCAATTTAGGCACTTCAGGCATGCTTCATGCCTTTCAACATATCTTTGACTCCAAAATCTTTTCTGAATCTAAATGTGAACATAAACCATTTTTAGGATCCCCATAACGTCACAGTATTTAATCATAAAATATAAAGAAACTTGTGTGTGAAAAGAACCCCATCTCAAAATCCTGAAATATATCAAGTTGGCTTTTCCGTAATCATAAACTAAGAACTTCACATGTCAGAATGTAGCACTTGAAGCAATAAATGGTTGGTTTTGTGTCTCGTAATCATGAGGAAGGGACTTCTAGATATCAGTTTCCATGGCATGGATCACCCTTTTTTTGATACCTGTTGACCATAAGATAGATTTTGAGTATACTATATATATTTTTAACAAACTTAAAAAATTAATGGAATTCTTGCAACTATAAATAGGTCTAGCATAACATGGTCTTCTCAGAAGAGCAGAACACACGAACACATTTAACTTACAGAACCAATATCCTCAAGCACAATTAAAAAATCATTACCATTAATGGATTCCCTCCAAAACTCCAACTTTGAAACCCAAATGAGCCTTCCTTCTGAGGTTCTCTTTGCTCGAATTATGCAAATCCATGCTAGCATTTCCAAGCTCGAGTCTTTAAGACCATCCAAGCAAGTGAACAGCCTCCTCACAAACCTCGTCAACTTATGCATCCCTCCATCATCCATAGACATTGATGCATTGCCTGAAGATGGGCAGAGAATGAGAGAAAGTCTCATTGAACTTTGCGGCCGAGCTGAAGGCCTTTTGGAGCTTGAATTTGCGACGTTCTTGATCAAATTCCCGCAGCCATTGAACAACCTTAATTTATTTCCCTACTATGGGAATTATGTCAAGCTTGGTAACATGGAAAACAGAATCCTTACTGAAAATGATGTGGTGAATCCAAAGAAGGTTGCGTTCGTGGGTTCCGGTCCAATGCCTCTAACTTCAATTGTATTAGCCACACATCACATGAAGCACACTCACTTCGATAACTATGATCTTGACGAAGCTGCAAACGACGTGGCACGCCAAATTATTGCTTCTGATGCAGAACTTGAGAGGAGAATGAAGTTTGTGACGAAAGATATAATGCAAGTGAAGGAGAAACTAAGTGAATATGACTGCATATTCTTAGCAGCACTGGTTGGAATGAGCAAAGAAGAGAAAAGGAAGGTTCTTGGTCATATCAGGATGTATATGAAGCAGGGTTCAGTTTTGCTGATCAGAAGTGTTAAAGGAGCCAGAGCATTTCTGTATCCTGTTATTGATGAACATGACTTGGTTGGTTTTGAATTGCTCTCCATTTTTCACCCAACTGATGATGTGATCAATTCGGTTGTTCTGGTCCGGAAGCCCATCTTTTAGCCGCTATGCATTCTCTACTTACAGAAATGATCAAGATAGTGTTACCTATGTCTAGACTTTGACGTTCTTGTTGTCAATTCAGTTGATAATAACTAGAGAGACTCTAATTTCTCTAGCCGTTGCCGCCGCGAAAGTAGTCATTTGGAGGTATATGTTTGGTTTTTCTTTTTACATTTCCATGTATCTGATATTTGTGTCTACCTCTTATTTTGTTATGCATTCATGTTATTGTATTAATGGAGAAGAAGTTGTAAGATTTGATAGTTATGTATTATCAGTCTCTATGTACTCTGGTTTGTTCCATATAATTAAATTAAAGCCGTTTCTGATTAGTTTGGACATCCAGTTCTGGTATTTTAGAAGGCAAGCTTTTTTATAAATAAAATTAAATTTTATAATTGAAGTCCAATAGTTCAATACAAACTTCAATACGGAGAACCTGACATAGAATCAACAACCCTATTTCGAGCAACTTGATTCGCTAATCGGAATGTTATGCAGAACATTCAAATAATATATAGTCAATATTAAAAACCTATAATTATAGTGTGATAGTGGCACTCCTTTTTCATGAGTACACAATGACATTTGCACAATCTGATGCACAAAATGAAATGAAACAAAGCAGTTAATATCCTCAAAATAAATATTTTTAGTTTTTTTTTATCAACTATGTTGCTATTTGTGAAATGCAGATAGAGTGGACCATGATCATGTAAAAGGGGGAAAAAAACAAGTATATACGAAGTTTTAGCTATTGATATTTCCACATATGATAATTTTCCTAAAAGAAGTAGCACCAAGTAGCCACACAGGTTGTGGCTGTTCTGGACAAATTTTTATGATAAAAAAATTAATCCTAGCTATCTGAATTCTGAACAAACCAACGAGCTTGTAGCTCATTAGTACTAGAGTCAACTTCCACATCAAGGGTCGAGAGTTCGATTCTCGGTGGGGGCAAAATAAATCGACTCGCCAAAAAAATCTGAATTCTGAACAAAATTCAGTAGAATAGAAAAAGAACAACTGTAAATTCTTCTTGCTCTGAGTGAAGGACAGTCACTAGATCATAGCCTTGGAACACCATCATTGTGAAACTGCAACACAGAAGAAAGGCATTGAATTAGAATGAATCTTAGCAGAAACAAGATTAAATAATGCAGTTGAAACAGAAATATAAGCTGGAAGAGGTTCATAATGCTTGAAGTAGAAAGGAAATGTTATTACCTGCTTGACCATTTCACTAATTTCATCATCCATGAATAACTTAGCTTCTTCTTCCTTTGGTATGTCTATTAGTACTTGATTTTCTGACTTGTTTAAGCAATGAGTTCCATGATTAACTTGCCTGGTATAGCTTGAAATTCCGCGCGAATGTGAATTTGCATTACTTGCAGCATCTTGTTGCTCTATGGGAGCATAAATAACCAAAGAAAAACAAGTTACAATTTGTGGAATTTCATGAACAAGGAGAAAATGTCATGAATAAAGAGAAAATATCTACCGAGTCCAATAATTGAAGATAGTAAAGAAGTCACTGGGGCTGCAGAATGTCCAAACATCCCCTGATGAGTAGGTGTATTCAAAGAAGCAGCAGGGGGGAATAAAAATGGTGACATGCTGCTCGAGCCGGGTTCAAAACCGAAACATTGTAATGGCATTTGAATGTTTTCATTAGATAAATTCCATGTTGAACAAGCTGTTGCACAGTTCAACCCCTTAAATTCTGGGCAGGAAAATAATTATTAGCCATATTCAACACATTCAGAGCAGGAATAGCAGGCATGTGGTTCAGCATTCCTTGCTGAAAAACCATGCTTGGAGATGGCACATTTTGCTGCAGAACATTTTGTTGAGTTGGTTTGAGAAAAACTTGTCTGGTATTGACGAAAGAATTACTTGGTTTTTGAGAGGATCTTGCATGATCATCAGCAACATTGCCACGACCGATGTTCTTCATAGGCGAATTTTCTCCGCCCTGTTTAGATCAATTCTGAGTTCCTCTTCTTGGTCTTGCATTCTAATCTTCTGCTTCTTTAAAATGTTTCTGTATTTCTATCATGCAAAAAAAGAGAAATGATTTGAAATGAAGAGACCAAAAATAAATTTCAATCGATAGATTTGCGCGACTTGTTGGCTAATGCAAATTTCAGTACATAAAAATCAGTAATTCTGTTACTGACCTGAAGATGACTGGCAATATTTTCCCTGCTTAGGCCTTCCACATTCATGACTTCACGAATTCGCTTTGGATGCACCCCTATATATGAACATGATAGAGAATCAAATCAAATCAGAATGATATAACAGATTCATGGAGTTCTACAGATAAGCATTATCAAGGCTGCAAAATTACTTACTCTCTCCATGTGCCTCTATTATATTGATGGCTGCAAGAAATCTAACATGAAGTTCAGGATACCATGTTAGTCTAGGTTTCTTAACCCCAGAAGAACCATTGTTGTTAGATTGCTCATTAATTTGTTCTTCGTCATCATAAGACTCAATCTTGTGTTTTTTCGAAGACATTTGTTCTGGTTGCAAGATTATTTCTTTCGTAATGCTTCATTTGTCAGAAGAATCAAGCAGGGTCTTCCTGACAACATGTTGCCATATATTCTTGATTTCCTGAATCCTGACAGGTTTTGAAAGATAGTCTCTTGCTCCATGCCTAATGCCTTTGATTACACTGCTGGTACTGTCCTCTGCAGAAACCACTGCAGTTACAAGAATTAATACAATCATTGCCGTAATGTATAATGAAATTGCAAAAAAGAAAATTGATCTATTCGTCTAAAAGTTTAAGCTGTTAGATGGGATTTATGATTTGGCTATAGCTGCAATTCCTGATAGAACATAGAATGAAAAACCAATAACGCTGAGGGAATTTTGATGCTTACTTATTACAGGTAAGTCCATTTCAAGGCCTATGATTTCCAGCAACTTAAAACCATCCATGTCGTCTCTGACAACATCAGTAATTACAATATCATATTCATTTCTTTTCTCTCTTAGAATGTTCAGTGCTTCAGCTGCCACGGTTGTTGAAGTCACTACAAGCAAACAAAAACGATATAAATTATATAGAACTACGCATTGATCAATAATTTCATAAACTTATGTGCTATGCAAAATTAAGTTAAAGCTGCTTTATTGGTTAACTGCAACATGTAATTGGATTAATTTAAAAGAGCATGAATTCTAGACTAATTCGGATGTGTCACGAAATAAAAAAAAGAATATTTCTAAACATATTCGATAAATTTTGATCTTTTTTATTTAGATAATTCTGCAATTATGAAGCAATCAGTAATGGCTTAATGTATATGTGAAATTAAGTTAAAGCTACTCTATTAGTTAATTGCAGCGTGAAATTGCATTCAGTGTGGCTCTAGTTAAATTTATAAGCCTAATCTGAGATTAATTCAACCATTAATCATGGATTCATATTTAATTCCAACATGGTTTCAATATAACTAGAAATGTAGGTTCTATCATCAATTTAGTCCCAATAATTAATTTTGTTTTGTTAATTACACTATATCTGAGTGAAGAAATGCTCAATTTGATGCCTGGAGTGTAGTGGTATGCAATAACAATTGATAAGAGCAATTTAAAGACATAAAATGCACATACATAAAGTATAATTTAATTTTAATTTGTGAAAATACTATCCATACATTTGCCCATTTTTCAATTTTTCCGATTAATATGCAATTAGTTTATCATCAAAATAAACAGCGATCTATTATCATATATATACCCACATAAAATCACGAAATACATACAATAACAATGCCCTAACCTTCAAAATAATTATAAAACAAAAATAAAGAATATATTTATTATATGTTCATTCTCCTTATCAGTATAACAAGAATGACTAAATAAAAGTTGGATAGTAATTTTCTACCAGTAATATCTCCAAAAGAATTCATTCTAAACAGCTGTTCTTGGTATGTTTGAAGTTATGCCCTAACTTGACATAAACCCACAAAAAATTATGGAAGATAATTAGAGAAAAATTAAGAAAAGAGAGAGTAAGTAATTATTAACAAACCTTTGTAGCCACACTTATGGAGTAAAGCCACGAGGTACCTTAGAGAGACAATGTTGGCATCTAGGGCTAACACTCTCAGATTTGATGGATTAAACATATTGTCACAATCACTTCTTCTTTCATTGAAAGAAATCTTACCCACTTGTTCATTAGTGTCGGCCATTCCCAAACATCACTTTTCTTAAGACAAATATTTATTTTTTGGAGGATTTAATCTAAAAAAAAGAGCTTGTTTTAGTCGGTTTATAGACGTGAGAATCAAATAAATATTATTAGGAACATTAAATTAGATCCTATGATAGAGGGATGATTGAGTCATTGAAGAAAATATTTACATTATTAATTGGAACTTGTTTCCTAAATAAGGGAATATGGCACAAGCATTATGGTTGAATTTTAATGGTACCGTTAAGGAATTCAGTAAGAACTAGAAGTTTTGGTGACTGACTCGAATGACTAACTAAATCAAGTCGGCATACTTCGAGAATGGGAAAAACTCGTTAGCCAAGTTCTTTTCTTTTTTTTTTTCTTGTTGAACAGTTTTAGCCTATTTCTTGGCACAAAAGTGAAAAGCGTGTGCTCATAAGGGTATTCTGGGGATATTAATTACAAAAAAATAAAATCAGCCAGGGTATTTAGGAAATTGGATAAAAATAAAACCCTAAAGAGGATGGTGACATTCAAGCTGCTCTCTTCACCATCTCCTCTCCTTCACTATAGCCTCTTCTTCACCATAACATATTCAAAACAATTCAAATTCAATTCAATTAAAATCACAACATATATAATAAATAATTAGAATTCAATTGGAATCATAATCAATAAATCTATTGGCACTGAAGTTGTCATTAGTGTTAAGAGGTTGTAGGTTCGATTCTTGTAATAAGTTTTTTTTTTCAAAGTTTTTTTTCGACCAATTGGAGGGAGATAAAAGAAGATATGAAACGAAGAAATCATTCATGAGGAAAAAAAAAATCCTTTTTCCACATTAAATCATGACAACAATTAACAATCTCTTGGTGTCAACTAGGAGATACTAGCTAGACACAAAACTGAATTGTTAAGAACAAATTTTATTGATAACAAAACATGAAAAACATGATTCCCAATGGAAGTAAATAAAACGACTTATCCAAAAAAACAAAAAAAAAATTATCAAAAGAACATGAAAATTGTATAGCTTTGAAATTCTTCTCTCCAAGCTTTCATCTAAAACTTGGGGACATAGCATTCACGAGGAAGGCCATTTGGGAACCTCTTGTTGTCTTTGCAATAGTCATAGATCATGTAATTATCTCGAACCCATTTCATCTGACCTTGAGACACAAAATCAAGACCTTTATACATCCATGAATTGAGGTTTGCGTCGCAATAAGAAGCTCCATTGGCATTATGAACACATGCATCGGCATTGAAGTTTCTGTAAGAGGCAATGAAGGGTGCTTGTGTCCAATCTATTTTGACTCGTCCACCTCTTGTTGCCCAATCATCGGCGTTCCATAAACTAGAGTATATCCTCATTGGTTGGTTCTTGGGGAATGGAACTCCTATTATTTCGAAGTTCTTGAATTCTCTTATTGGAATTCCATCCACATAGAATCTGTGTTTACACCACAAATATGTGCCATAGATCAGTATTAACAAGCATAATTATATATTCAAAAATTGATGCATACATGAGTCTTGAACTATCACCAAAATTTAACAAATATTCCTAAAATTAATTAATATTTCCAATAATAATTGTTAAACCACTTTTTGTTTAGCCCCTTAAATAAATGAATTGGTGGCACTTGAGACTAGTTTAAATAATCAGGTGTGTGAGTTGTAAAACATAAAGTCATGAGTTCGAATCCTTGTTCTTGGAAAAAAAATCAATTTAATGTCACATACTCATAGCTAGATTTCGTTTATTATCAATTATCTCAGGGACTAAATGTGAGTAATAGAATAATTTAATTAGGATGAAATATCAATGATAATGAAAGATCAATGATATTTAGTTGAAAATAAGTCTGCCTAAACAAGTTTAATATTATTTATTGTTTTACTAAATCGAATTATTTACCAAAATTACAATATACAACCTCAATCTAGAAAACAAACACATGAAATTTATTAAAACTTGTCAAAATAAGTATTGTTTAAAGCATACCATAGGCCCCGAGTTACACATAACTGGCGGCCGGCTTGTAACTATAAAGGGCATCATAAATATCCCTTCTATATATATATATATATATATATATAACGTCATGGTCTGTATATATTTTCCTTCACCATGTAAATTAAATATCATCTTATTATCAAAGCAATATTATGGTCTGTAATTTCATTATTATGATTCGGTTTTTATTTCATTTCATAATTGTAGTTAAGTGATACTTTCATAATTTTAGTTGGATAATTTCATTTCTAACATTTTTTTAAATTAAAAGCCTTTTATCACTTTAAATTAAGAAATATGTAATCTAATTGGAATTGGACATACACGATATCTAATTTAAACGGGTTTATGTGTAATTAGTTTGTGTTTTAATGGATATCTGAGTTAAAATCTCGATTATTATCCAATCATTATTTTAATTACAAATTATTAAACTTAATTAATAAACTCATAATTCATTGATACTGAAGTTAAATTCAATACTAAAAGACCACAGATTTGATCATTAGTTGGAGCTAGGCGTGGGCTCGCCTGTTCGGGCTTGAACCAAAGCTACTATGCAATGTTGGCCCATGAGTGCGGCCCGGGGATGGACTTGACCCAACAGATGGACTAAAGTCTCAGCCCAGCCTGGCCTAGGGAGGAATTAACGTCGGGCCGCACAATTTTTTTTAAAATAAATTCTTAAACATTTTTTATACTAAAAAATCTTTTAATAAATTAATTTTGACAATTTCTGATTATTGGTCTAAAGAGACAAATGGTGAAAGAAAGACTTCCAAATGCAAAAATGCATTAAAACTGGTATTTTTCCTGTCAAAATCAAAACTTACTGAAAGGAATATCAATATATATTAGACATTATTGCCGTGCAAAATTGTTAACACTGGTAATTAATAAAGTGCACTATTCATACTTCCATTTATTTATGATTCACTAGTTAAGATTAATAGACAACAAAGTATGATAAAATTTAGATACTTTTTATTAATATATACTAGATACTTTTAACATAAAAACTTGCCTCTCTTTTTTTTTCAAGATTATTTTTAATGATATCAATAATTAGAGAATATATTTTATAAAGTTTATATAATCATATGATTAATTTATTATATATTATAAGTATATGTATCTAAAATAAATAATTTTATTTAATTATTTTTTGGCTCAGCTCTGACTTTAAATGTCTTTAAAATATTATTGGTAGAGCCAGACTAAACAATAGACTAAAAATTTGTGGCTCAAGCCCTAAAATTTAAGGGTCAAACTTAGGCTAGCCCATGAGCCAGCTCTAAATTGTCCAACTCTATTCTCCAATGAGAACAAATAAAATGACTCAAAAAAAAATTCAAACCTAAGAGTATGATGAATTGGTTAGCAGATTTGCATTACAATTTTCAGCATATTTCTAACACTTATTTAACCTTTTCAGCTAAAACTATTTGATCAGAAAATGTTAAATTTTCTTATCCAATCCAAACAAAACTTACACTATGTGTTGAGGGTTCCAGAGGATGGAATAGGTGTGGAAATCAGCAGAGGGGTCGAACCAAAGATAAAATTGCTGCTCTTTGTTGCCTTTGCCTTGGCTGAACACGTTTGTGTGAAGAATGAATGGCTCATCCGTTAAATTCCCTAAGAATTCAAAGTCTATTTCATCGTGGTATGGCCCTAGTGATGATAACTACATAACACAAACCTTTAGTTAGTTACGTTTTTGGTTTCTCATTGAATTTTGTTTTTTAATTAATCAATAAACAATACTGTTAATTAATCTTTAAATTTAGATACAGTTAAAATGACATAAATTAGAGTATTAACAATTTCTTCCATTCTAACACGTGTCTTCTCTAAGATTTGAACCTTGATAACCCAAAACTAACATGCATATTAAAATTTTAATTTGTATTTGAAATTAAAATTGAATGACAACAAAAAAAATGTAAAATTACCAAAAAATTCAATTAGCAAATGTGAAAAGATGTACTTACATAATAGGCAGTGACAGTGCCAGCAGAGTTGCGAGGAACAAGTTTTAATTGCATATCAATCTGGCCAAACAAATACTCATTCTGGGATTGAAAACCTGAACCTGAAGCTTTGTCAAGAGTAAGACTCAGAGCATTGCCGTCGTTTGCTATGGAACAATGATCACTTCCTCATGTCACATAGAAATCTCTGTAGAAGTTACCGGCAATGACCGCCATGGAGAAGTTGGTGATGATCAAGAAAATCACAGCAAACCTCCTGGAAAAATTAGCCATTGTTTGCTGGGAAAGCAACAGAGAATTTCAGGAGAATGAGAAGATTGATTTCGACGAATTGGGTAGGAGTTTTTGTGACATTTATATATGAGTTTGTATGCTTTGTAGAAAAGGTCAAAGAGAATAAATTGAACTGATAATATATATTTTTTGGGACTAAAGTGAGCTGTTAACAAGGAGTTTTTGTGGCTCAAATGTTATGGTCTTCCATGATCAAGAGTAGCAGCTTGTAAATGTTACCTTCCCCTTCAGATGTTTATTCAGGGAATGTTTATATGCGGTGTTTGATTAAGAACTTAAAGAAACATTTCTCTTGTCAATGATTACTCTGTAATGTCACCAACTTCCGGAGTACACATGCCAGTACATTTGTTTTGGGTTGGTTTTTTTTTTTTTTTGACAAATCGAGGGAACACTCTGAGAATTTGAATTCTTACTTTAATTCGTAAATTTTACTAGAGAATATTAACTACTAAATCAACAATTTACTAAAATTTGAATTGAACAAGCGTACTAACTATTAAACTAACACTTAATAATGAGACCATCGAGGTGCAATAGTGATACATTAACTCTTATTTTTTTTAACTAAAATTTCGAGTTTAAATTATAAATATGAAAAACTTGTATTAGTTAAATATAAAAAATTATTATATACCGGTGGGTTTAGTAAATATACCTACCGGAAAAAGGGGTGTTAGCATTAATAGTTGTATGAGTTGATCCTCTATTATGGCTAATCATAACATATATAAATGTACGAACGTGGAGAAAATTTTTTTAGATTATTATATCTTTATTTATTTTTTATAATTACAAATATACCCTTATAATTACAAATATCGATGTCAATTGATTTGTGAATAGTATGACCAATTCGAGTTCTAATCCTTGTTGGACTGTTAAATTGGAGCAAGTTATCTTATGTAATATCCCGAATAATTTTTTATAAGTATTTTTGAATAATTATAATTGGAGTAATTATTTTGAATAATTATTGGTGGATAATTATTTTTGGATAATTATTTTAAATAAATTTGGATAAAAATTTAAATTTTTATTTTTCGTGATTGGAGAGTTAATTTTATGTTTTTGATGTTAATTGGGTGATTAATGAAGTTTAGAAATGATTTGGAAGTGAATTGTTAGGTGGAAAATGGATTAAAATTGAAAAATAAAATCTGGAAAATAAGAGATCGGACGACCATTCGTTTAGTGGATTTGGCAAAACTACATGTCGTTTGATCTGGGACGGCCTGTCGCTCATGTGAGTTGGAGGAAATGACGAGTCGTTTTCGCTGGACGACCGCGCGTTCACGCGAGGGAACCAAGCGACGCGTCGTCGAGCCCTGTCGTTCGCCTCCTCCGCGTGTCGTCTGCGTGCATGTCGTTTGCCACTAACGCGAAAAGACATGTCGTTTTGGGTTTGGGTTTTTAAAACCCAGCCGACCCGACCGACCAAACCAACCGACATTCATCTTCTTTCTTCGTCGATCAATGTTCACGAAACCCAGAAAAACATCTCTGTCTCTTCGGGATTCTCTCTCTCTTCGTTCCTCTTCCATTTCCACACCAAGATAAGGTGATTTTCTCTTTCTCTCTCTTGTTCTTGCTTGGTTTCATGGTTAAACCGATGGGTTTTGAGTGAGTTTTGGTTTTTGACCGAAAATTTGATTTTGGGTTCGGATTTCTGTGATTTTTAGATGGATTTGAGTTGGATAATGATATATTGAGGTTGAAAATGCATGAATCTAGCCTAAAAATGAAGAATTGATTGTTGAATAATAATGGGTTAATTTTGGTCCGAAAATGGGTTTTTAGGTTTGGACTGATTTTTGATGTTTTCGAAGAAACTGAGGCTAGATTTAGGTTCCAGGGGTTGAATAGATTTGATTGGAACCATCGGGTTTCATTTGGTTCAGGATTTGGGGTATTTTTGGAATAATTTTTGTCGCGAGGATTAAGTTGTAAATTTTGATTTTTCTTAAAAAATTGGAGGACTGGGTCTGATATTTGCCATGAGGGTCAGATTTATAATTTTGGAAAATATGGTGTTGATTTGTAAATTTTTGAAAATGTTGGGTAATTATGCAATTTTGATAAATTTAAGGTTTTAATTGTAAATTGAGTTATTTGGAGGATTTAATTATAAATTTTGAAAGTTTTGGGTTAATTATTAATTTATAGAATTTTTGGGAATTAGTTATTAAGTTTCGATGTTTTAGGGTATAAAGTGTAATTTTACTAATTTCGGGGCTAATTCATATTTTTATACTAATTTTGATTTTTGGGCCTTGAGTGATAGATCTTTGATCGAAATAGGATTTCTGATGTCGATGGGTTCTGAGTCTGCATTTGCACTTTATATGTGTTCTGCATTGGCACAGTCACCATATTAATTTGTTTGT
>CAODLS010561058.1:0-10428 GCA_948243855.1 Flueggea neowawraea | reverse complement strand
TAGCCTTTGTAAATGCTAAAGTAGCTATTTTGAGAGAGTTTCAAAATGCTAAAATTACTAACATTAGCTCGTACTACATAAGTACTATCGGTACTGCGTGCGTAGTTCATGTGTTCATCAGAGTTCTACGTGCAGCGTTCTTCCTTCTGCGTCATTGGATATGTTCCAGTAGCCACTGCTTGACATCATGTAGCGGCTACGTGCAAAAACCTTTCTTTTGTGTGCACAGATTTTTATTTCTATGTGCACTACACCGAGTTCTATGTGTGTTGACGTGTCTCCAAATATCACACCTTTGATCCTTCTTGTGACAATTTCAGAGAATATTAAAATTTCAAATTTCGAGGAGTGTCTTGATTTTATTAGGTAGTACAATGCATCCTGATCTACGTGTTTAGCATGCCTTGCTATGTGCGTAGATTTTTGTGCTCTCCTGACATCATCTAAATCATTGTCAGAGAATATTCCCATTTGAAAATCTGACACACTACAACAAAATTTGGATTTATTTCAAACAGTTGTCATCTTCGTCTATGTGCATTGAGAACTATTATGCTTGAGTAGCACAATCTCCTAAAAGATGTCTCTTTTGCTCTCGACGCGCACATCACTGATGTAGAACGTGACCAGGCTTGTCCCATTAGTCTTCTTTAGTTTGCATTTTGATCCTGTCTACATGCATAGACCAAGGTTCAACGTGCGTAGTATCAAGTGGCCTTAAAACCAGTAGATGCCTCTTCTTTATTACGTGCATTCGTCTTTATACAAAGCAAACAGCATAAGTTTGGATCATTATGCCTATTGATATAATGTGTATGTGCGCATTGTTGTGCCTTCTACATGCATAGCACCTGTTCCACGTGCATTGTATGTTCTTCTACGCACATAGCATCAATTCTGGAAATATTAGGATGCTGCTAACTTGATCAACATGCATAGATATTGATTTAAAACACTTAGCTCAACCTTCAACATGCTTAGAGGGTTGTAGAACGTGCATAGCTTAACTATTTCAATTGTTTTATTAAATTTTCAAAATTCAAGAGTTTACATGTTAACCAAAACTGGTTTAATAGCTGCATCAACACACAACCTAAGCCGACTCTCGATGCATTACAATGTACCGAGAAACCTCTAGGTCCCAATGGTAAAGCTAACACTGGCACACTCGCCAAACACTTCTTCAACTGCAGAAAACTCTGTTCGCATAGGTCAGACCAAATAAAATTCACTCTCTTTTAAGTCAATCGACTCATAAGAGCTGCGGTCCTAGAAAAATTTTGGATAAACCTCATATAGTACCCGATCATCCTGAGAAAACTCTAAATCTCGATAACATTCTTAGGCTTCTCCCAATGGAGTAGTGCCTCCACTTTCTTTGGATCTACCATAATACCGTCTTTAGACACCATGTGTCCCAAAAATGCTACCTGCTAGAGCCAAAACTCACATTCAAGAACTTTGCATACACTTGATGCTCTCGTAAAGTCTACAAAACTGACCTCAAGTGGTTCACATGCTCTTCCCTAATCCTCGAGTATACTACAATGACATTGATAAATACAACGACAAAATAATTCAAGTACAGACTAAACACTATGTTCATCAAATCCATGAATCTCGCTGGTGCGTTAGTCAAACCAAACGACATCACTAAGAAGTCATAATGAGCATACCTAGTCAGGAAAGCTGTCTTGGGAATATCTTCACCTTTGATTTTCAAATGATGATATCCTGACCTTAAGTCGATCTTAGAAAACCATTGCACACCCTGCAATTGGTCAAATAAATCATCTATCTTCGGAAGTGGATATTGATTCTTTACTGTTGCCTTATTCAATTGACAGTAATCTATGCACATACAAAGGCTCCCATCCTTCTTCTTTACAAATAATACCGGAACGCCCCAAATTGAAACACTCGGTCGAATGACCCCTTATTTTACAATTCTCTTAATTGAGTCTCCAACTTTTTTAATTCCATGGGCACCATCCGATACGATGGAATCGATATTGGATCGACACCAGGCTGTAACTCAAACTTGCACTCAATAGGAAGTCTAGATAACTCCTTAAGAAATACATTAGAAAAATCTTACACCACTGGTACGTCTTCCATCTCAACTCTGAACCCTCTAACTCAGCCAACACGAAAGCTAAATACACCTCACAGCCTCAGCGAGCCATCTTTTCTGTTCTAGTAACTGATACATAGCCCCAAAGAACATTACATTGCTCAACCTGAAAACAGAACTCATTTTGAATTGGCAGTCTAAAACATGCTCTTTTTGCAAAATATTCTAAGGTGAAGTGCCTAGTCAAAAGCCAATCCATACGGAGTGTCACGTCAAACTCTCCAATGTCCAACACTCTCAGATCAGTCGTCAACTCATGCCCATCTATAGCAATCATGCAACCCCTGACTCCAGAATCGGTCAAAATCTTACTGCCTAAAGGCGATGATGCTTCTAATAACTTATCTAACTAACGCAACATTAACCTCGCGTGCTAAAAAATGACTGACAAAAGAATGTGATGCACCAGAATCAAATAAGAAAAATGCAGAAGTACCAGAGATAGATAACATACTAGTCACTGCAGTATTAGAGGCCAACGCTTCCTAACGAGTCAGATGGTACACTCGTGTCTGCCCTCCTATAATTGTACTACTCTGTCTGGCATGCCCACTGCCACTACCCTAACCAATCTGGTTACTAGTCTTAGATCCTACCCCGCCTCTACCTACACCTCTATTAGCTCTAGTACTAGTGGTGCATGTACCTCAATAACTAACAACACTGCCTAAGATCCTGCTCCAAGCATAAAAGGACACTTAACCACTTTGTGTCCTGACTATATATAGAGGAAACAACATACTTCCACCTTGTTGTAAGTCCCTAGGTGTCTTCCCTCACAGGTCTCGCAAAGAAAGTACAAACTACCAGAGCCCTGACCTTCGCTCTGGTATCCGGCATGCCCTACTGGCTGCACCACACTAACACTTTGGGGACCCTGTACCTATCTTTGTCCTTCTAAAGAATGTATGTTCCTCAAATCAGATTGTCTACTCTGTGCCCGACCCTACTGGCCTCCAAAAGTACCCTCGGTCTTCAACTTTTTAGAATCCTGCAGGTGTCTCTCATCCATATAGTTCATCACCCTCGTAGACTCAGCAATCTGAACAACTGTAACCAATCTAAGAGTCTCCACCACCATACTAATCTTCGGTAGCAAACCATTTAGAAATTTCCTTGCCAGAGCCTTCTCGCTCCGATAATCCTCAAGTGTGTATCTACTCATCTCCTTGAATGGTCCTCATACTTTGTCACAGAAATCCTATCCCTCACACTGTGGGGAAGGGTAGACATTGTGAGTTCTCTCTTGAACTCTTCTCAAGAGACGATCCTATGCACCCCCTATCTTACCACTACTTAGCGGCTCCGCCATCTAGTAATAATGTGGAAAGTCTAATCCTCATCGCCTGATTAGTGAAATCCATCACCTCAAATCATCTCTCAATAGCAAAAGTGAAGTTGTACAAGTCCTCCCCCTTCTTACCCTTAAATCTAGGTGGAGTAAGCTTTGGAAATCTTGCCAAGCAAGACTCAACATCTGCCTATGGAGCTACAAGTGCTATAATAGGTGTTGGTGCACAACCACCTTTAGCTAGGGCGAAGGAACTGGCGATGTTGCAACTGGCCTCCCACTGCTTGACTGGCTAAAAGAGCCTCTACTCGAACAAAAACCTAAGCGAATAGCTCAAATACGTCCATCGGACCCACATGTGGGGGCTAAGTCTGAGTTGTCAGTGATGTAACCTCTAGTGCACTAGGTGCATCATACTAATTGGCAATTGAATGAGCGACATCCTCAACAGGCGCACGCCTAAGACTCCCATGGGATCTACCACGACCTTTTCCACGTCGACAATCCATATCTACAAACAACAAACAGAGAATCGTATATGCAATGTCAAAATGCAAGTAATCACCATAATACCGGAACTAAAGATCAAAAGATTATACAAAGGTAAATCAGACTGATTCGATCAAAGATACCTAAGCTCCACACCAACCCCTAACATAGGAAACCTAGGTCTCTGATACCACTTTTATCACGAACTTTTTTTGGACCCTGATCGCCATGTAAGAGGATTCAAACTGGAGGCCAGACCCATCTCACACAAGCCTCAGAGAATCAAAAACGCTACCCGACTTATTCATTTACAAACATTTAACAAAAAACATTTGTTATCCAAAAAATTAAAATATAAACAAATTTGTTATATATATCAAAATATATAAATATATATGAATCCAAAATAGACTATACCAAAATGAAAAAAGGCAACCTAGTAACCCAATAGCATCCCGGTATTGAGCTCTAACATAAAAAACAGAAGAGCCCAACCAAAATAGCATCACTAACAAATGAGACGTCTCACTGATATCCAAGATGTGGAATGATTGTCGAGGCCAAAACTGAAGTACCTAAAAAATTTTAGAGGGGCTGAACAAACTCAGTAAGGAACGAAACTCTAGATTGCTTATAGGACATCAAAAAGACTATTTTGAAAACAGTTCAAAAATGCTGCATGCAGAGGTATAAGTGGGTATACATATATACACGCTATATACATAGTAACATTTCAGAAAATAGTTGGAAAACGTTTGCAACCAAGGAAAACAACACGAACATAAGCATCAGATTAGTATAATAATAATATCTTAATATAACAAAATATCCGAGATATGGGATAAAAAACAGAGGGTGTGGACGTAGCACCAAAACCAAAGGTGATGTGGTCTACACTAAAATCCAATCATAATACGTATGTCTGGTCGTGTCACGATCCAAAATTGAACCATGACCGGCATACGAGGCAAACCGAACTGGAGGCCAGACCCATCTCACACAAGCCTCGAAGAACATAACTTCTAACCACTTCATATACCAAACTTTTCAAACCGATTATAAATTATAACATTTACAAATTTAAAAATTATATTAAACATAACATAATATACAAAACAGATACGATCATATCCCACAGAAACTTGGTGTGGATCATCTACTGACTGACGTACTGGAGCCCCAACGAAAGGGCACACACTGCTGAGCAGAAATCCTCACTGAGCATAAAAGCCGAGATAACCTGAAAATGTTAAAGATAGGGGGTGAAAAAACTCAGTGAGGGATGACACTCTAGATTGCCTGATACAAGTATCACAAACACCATTTTTTAAAACATTTCCAAAAGATACCACATTCATGTATATAGTCAGATACTAATAGTATACACTCGTATACGTAGATAGTAGTTCAGAAATTCATTCCGTAAATATTTCGCAAACAAAGCAGACAAGATGCAGTCAAGCATAAAGATTATCAGATGAATCTTATAACAGATATTCATACATACATATATTTATACACGCAAATCTATGATGTTATACATATAATAATTTACTATGTGCATAGAGATTAGGCAGACATATATATTATTTATCAGATGGATATTATACAGAGAATCAATATTTATTAGATAAATATTGTACTTGAAAATCATGTTACAAACAACAAGTAATTATATAATTATGTTAGGCTATGTTGATTCGTAATTGACATTCATTTCAATTTGGGTAATCATAATGTCTTGTTAGAGACCAATTATGATTTATGGGTTTTAAATTAATTTTTTGCGCATTGCCAACATTGAATGAGCCTACAGGATCGCACACAATAAAGATCTAGATTGGTTACAAAGATTCTATTTTTGTAGTAATTGAATTATTAAGATGATTAATTTGATTAATCAATAATAATTCAGAGTTTTATTATTTGTGTTAAATAAGGTTTAATACATAGTTCATTAATGTAATGGGTTTTTAATATAAATCATTAGTTATTAGGGTTATGAGTATTTAATTATGTGTGACATAATTTGACCATATGAGTGGTTTATTAAATGATAATGTATCATCTAATTAAAAGCTCAATTACATTAATCAAACCCATTAGAATTTCGGCACAACCTAACCTAATTAGGAGTGAGAAAATTTGGCACACTCATCCTAATTAGGAGGAAGAAATTCGGTGCACACCACCTCTCCTATTTTTTAGGAGTCACTATCCTTATTTGACAAGGATGAATTCGGCACATGCACTAACTAATTAGGACTCCATGACTAATTAGGAGTTTTATTCTTGTGTGACAAGGAAAATAAAACACTAATTTGTATGTGACAAAATTAATTAGGAAGTGATTATTCTTGTGAAACAAGAAAGGTAAACCCTAGTGTGACTAGATTAGGAATTTGGCACACTCCTTCTAGATTAGGAAGAGACCGAATTCTTGGAGGACAAGGAGAGAGGAATTTCGGCCTTGTTATGCACCTATTTAGGTATCCTCTTATGCTTATAAATAGGGTGCACTCCTTGCTATTCTTTCATGCCTTGGCTGAATTAGTGAGTGCTACAAACAAAAGAGAGAAAAATATTTGTGAGTTTTAGAATAGAGATTCTAAAAGAAGTGCTAGCACACATTAGCTAATCAACGATCTTGTGCGTGTGAGAGAGTAGAGGAGAGTCGTCTTTTGGCAGTCCATATTGTCAATAGCATTCTGCTCAACACAAATCAAAGGAATCAATTTGACAATTCCAACTTTTGGAGAAAAGCAATTCTGCTAAGTTAAAAGGTATATATATTCATCCTCCTTTTATTAATTATGATTACATACAGTGTTCATGTTTGACATTATTGTTTTTCGCTGCGCATATTAGATGTTTATTCGCATAAGAAACCCAACAAATTATTATATACACATCATTCAGGAATGTATTCTGCTATCACTGATTATACACCTATAATATACTAAAACTGTGGCAGACAAGATTACAAATAGACTAGCAACCTTATGAGCCTAAACAATACCCAGCTTAAAAGGACCAACAACTGACAGTCTTAGAAGCTCCAAATAGTACTCGACGCCTTAAGAATCTCAAAGCTAAAACAAACAAAAACTTATCATAAGAGTATATCCACGAGCATTGCAGTCCACGTGCTCTAGGAGAATATACTCCGCCAGATCACAAGAAAAATATATTATAGGGGTATGATCAACAATACAGACTTACTATCGCAAACATAAGACATAATTAATTTTATATATATATATATTCAGAAATATAGCAGACAGTTATTTTTATAATTCCAAACACGGGACCCGAAACAGACGTGTGGACTATTGCCACCAGCATCAGACAGAGTCACATGTGTTGTGTTATACACACGGGTCACCATATTACCCTAGTAACTAGGGCATTGACAATGCATTGGTATACCAAAGACTAACTTACCTCGTAGCAAGGTGTCCCAAGTCAGAGTCAATAATTAAATATCTTAAATAATTATTCTCAAAATTTAGACTTACAAAGTAGACGTAGTAGTCAACAGAGTGTTGGTTTATTTAAATATACACACATATACATTCAAACTAGATATTTATTAAAACTATAACTGATTATATTACAAATTAAATATATATATATATATACCCAAAGAATATTTAACAAATAAAATTATATACGTATATACATATGTATAGGGGCAGATAGTTATTAACCAAATTTAGCACAGAGTATATTATTATAAAAAGTAATATTCAGAATATTAAGCTACTAACCATAATAATAATTAATAATTAATATCCAAAATGTCAGAATTATAAAAAATAAAATAATTTATATCAAAATTATATAATATCAAACAGATCATTCACTACCAAATATTTATAAATACATCAATATTCAGAGCAGACAAGCATACGAGGCAGACGTGATTTACAGAGTATATATAAATATGTATATAAAACAGAATCTAGAAAGCATAACACAAAATATTAAATGGGACATATTCAGATTTTAATTTAGTTGATCCATTAATCAATCAGGTTACAAAAATAGGTTGAACACAACAAAAACATATAAGTTTAGAAGACACAGCCTATGTGTCTAAAGCTAACGTCGCACTCACCTAGATTCCGTTCAAAATAATCCAAAATTCACGGACCACCAGTGGATAGCTAAGCACCTCAGAAATCAGGAAAAACAGATAGCAGACAACAAAGGTAAAACCAAATGAACAGAACATAACAAAATCAGACATGGGCGGTACTGTGGTATTACATAATATGCATGGAATGCAAATGCAAATTCCAAACCCCTGACGACGTCAGAATTTCTATTGCAATAAAAAAATCTAATGCCCGCATCTAAAAAATTGGGGTCTATGCAAAATTACCATTTAGTCCTTAAGACCTCAAAAATTATAAATTAGTCCCCAAACTTTCAAAATTTATAAATTAGCCCTCCAAGTATTTTAAATTATATATAACTCCTCCAATTTATCAAAATTGCAAATACAACACAATTTTTCTCAAAATTACAAATCTAGAATTTATCTTTACAAAATTATAAATTTGGCCATTATGTAAAATATCAATTCCAGTCCCTTAAATTATTCAGAATTAATGGGAAAATTACACCTTAGTCTCCAGGACAGAAAATCTTATTCTAAAACACCCTAAACGTCGAACCGATCAAAACCTAACATTTTCAACCATTCCATTTGATCCAAAACACTCCTAGAGACTAAAATACATCACCATTTACATCCCAACAACAGTAGATCACCCAAAACAACCCTTATATTTATGGAATTAGTAAAGCCACCAAAAACAAACCATCAAATCTTCATTTTTAATACACACATATGCCCTCCTATGAATCCTCTAGTCAAACCCAACAAATGACCATTCAAATCAGTCAAAACATGCCCCCAAAAGCATAGTCAAACTCCCCACAAACTCCAGATCATACACATCCAAACCATCTAACAAAAGCAAGAACAAAAAGTAAAGAAATGGAGCAAACAAAGAGGGGATCATGATCTTACCTTGGCTTGAAGAAAAAATGGATGAAAAGCTACGGAAAAGAGACAAAAACGAGCTGGGGAGATGAGAAAATGAAGAAATGAGGCAAAGATATAGTTTGGTCAGTGGTTTGGGCAATTTTAAAAGAAAAAAAAAAAGAGACAAAACAACGTTGTTTCAAGAAAAACACTGCAGCTTTGGAAGACATGGGTGGCTTATGGAAGACATGGGCAACACTCCTTGATAGGTTGCATTTTAGGCATACTTTGCATTGCATTTTAGGTTTGTTTTGGATTGTAAATTGTTATTATTCATATGTTTTTATGCTTCTCTGATGTTTTAGGTGGATGTTTGTGGAATGTATGGGTTTCAGAGCTGTTTCTACGCATTTCGAGCAAGAATCGCATTTCTACATGACCACGCCAAAGTAGCCTTGTTGAATGGTTTTGACCGTGGAGCATTGGGCCGTGTGCCACATTATTGGGCCCTATTTTGGACGTGTTTTTAAGGCTGTTATTTCCATGGATTGTTGGGTTAAAAACAATTAGTTTTATTTGTATTATGTTAGTTATTTTTTAGGAGGGAGTAGGTTGTTTTAATTAGGAAACATAAGGACATTTTCTCTCTCTCTCCAACGTTTTTAGTAGAAAACATTCGAATTGGAACTCGAATTATTTGGTTTTGAACACACAAGGAAGAGGAGGTTGCCACTCTTTCTCAAAAAAGATCGTGGTGTTCTTTGTTTCTTCATGTGTAACTAACTCTCTATCTAGTTAAGGTATTTCAAAGTTCAATCCGTAAATGTTGTGAGACTTTTGTTTTAATTGTTATAGAGTATTTCAAGTATTTATTCAATTTTTGTTCTTTCGTTCTTTCATTATTATTTTGTTTGATTGATTGACAAGGGCCCGTTAATTAATTGACCGAAATAGTATACTGTTAGTTAGGATTGATAGTGCGTCACATTAGTCCTAATATAGGTAATGAATAAATTGGGTGAACGTTGTTGAATGTTATTCATGTTGTGTGACTGAATAATCTAGTTTAAATAAATCATGGCATTTTTGGTTTCACTGACTAGGATAGGGGTCTCTTTTGTTCTTACAGCTACCATATATTAAATACTGCAGGGCGTCCCGAAGTTGTCTAGTGGTTAGGGAAATAGTCTACAGAATGTCCCGGAGCTATCGAATCAGTAAGAAGGGATTGGTCAATTGAATGCTTTATGTTAATCTTTTGTGTCTATGATCGACAAATTGGATTGAACGGCGAATTACCTTAGCTAGGTCTTTATCAATATTGAATTTTCATCAATTTATTTACTGTAATTTAATTTATTATTGTATATTTTATTTTTGTTATTTTTTGGCTTCAGCTTAAATTACATCTCTAGTCATTTTATTCTGTTTGTGTGGTCCCGCAATTAAACGGATTTCTAACCGTTCTCTGTGGATCGACCCTATTCACCACTTTACTCATCTTATTGTTTCTGAGCA
>CAODLS010560800.1:0-20791 GCA_948243855.1 Flueggea neowawraea | reverse complement strand
GGGATGATTTAAGAACTAAGCAAAAGGCAAAACACAACGTGCATGGAAAAGGAAAGTCGACATCAAACGACGTTTCCGAAGTTGCATCCATTTTGGATAACATGTTCGAGAAAGAATTAAATTGCAAAGATTTCGAAATGGCGGAAGCTAATAGAAAGAAAGAAAAAGAACTAAGGCTCAAGATCGAAAGAAAAAAATGGAGTATCTCAAAGATCAACAGCTTAAAGAAGATATAACGATGCTCAACAAAAATACGTCGAACATAACTCCCACGACACGACATTTGCATAAATACGCTTGTAAAAAAAATTGTGAAAAATATGGGTTATAGTATTTTTAATTTAATGTAATATTTAATATTTTATTTGTAATATTTTAATTTAATGTAATTTTTTTATTTAGTTTAATTTTTAAATTTTATAAATTATTTTTATTTTAATGTAATATTTTTATTTTAATGAATTATTTTTATTTGAATGAATTATTTTTATTTTAATGAATTTGAAATAAAAAATATTAAATAAAGTAGTAAATAAAAGTTAAGGATTAAAATAAAATTATGTTTAGTGGAAAGCTAAGTAGGCGTCTCACGAGACTCTTAAAGTAATTCATGTGTTACGGATGAAGAAATTGAGGGACTAAGAACTAGGGACTTTAATAAAATAACAATAAAAATATTGAGCAAGCGTCCCATAGAACGACTTCAGGAACCTTGAGTTACAAACAGCCTTATAACTCGGACTTGTGTATCTTCCACACAGTCTTCGATCATTCACTCATAAATGCGCTGCATAAAAGGGTCTTGGTGGCGGCGTAGCCCTGTCTCGCCACGTGTCCGAGTCCGTTAATGCCTCCAACAATAATAAAAAGAACGTTTTTTCTTAAAAAAAAATTATCATGTTAAATATTATTTTTTTTACTCCCATTAAAAATTAAATTCACAATTTTTTAGTGTTAAAATAGACTTAAATACCAAAGAATTACAAGTTAATTGGTATGTTAAACACTATTTTGAAGATACCATAAAATGTGTAAGAAATACCGTAAGAAATATGATTGTTAATGTTTATAATTGAACATTTCAGATTCAATCATTAAGAAAGATAGAGAAAAAATAAAAATTATTTTAAATTTTAATCCAATCTTACCTTTTTAAAGATGGGGGAAAAATTTGGTGTGGGATTTTTTTGAATCTTATCAAGCAATATTTTTTTTTGGGACTGTGGGTAATGGGTTATTGAGGATAAACAAATTCAAAAACATTTGGGCCACAATGGACAGAGAGCGATACAGAGGGGTATGTGTTTGTGTTGCCACATTGAATGGTTTGGGATCAACTGGATTCCACGCGGTTACCGCAGCAACCACCAAAGTGTCACAACCCACACTCATGCCTCCAAATAGGCAATTGCATTTCCTTTGTTTTGTTCTCTTAATTATCTCAATCAGTGAAAAGGAAGCAGGGCTGTGATTTTGCCAAATCTACTCACATCTTGAAGCTCTCCGCAAATTAATGAGAACTTGGTCTGTTCTAGACACAAGATAAGAGCTTGGTCTGTTCTAAGAGAGCCAAACTCACATGCCATGTGAAAGCAAGGTATTAGAACCACATAATTAATAATTCCTGTTTCGATGTTTCCTGAGCTCATTAGCCGCTAATCACCGTCAAACTATAGCCAGTCTAGAGATAAATTTACAGTACTCTTCCTCTTACAGCACCAAAAAGGGTAAAAGAAAGAGTTGTTCTGTCAAGGCAGGTCCAAGAGAAATCTCTAGTTAGTGCAAAGTTCTTTTCTTTCTATTGCAGGCTGTTTCAGAGAAACAAATCAAGCAGTGTGTTTATAGTGCTCTAGTTATGGTTGAATGTCGACAAAATGGAGATGATGAACATGTATTATATAGTGCTATTGTGGATCGACATAATACAAGAGGCGCATATCAGGATCTCTGTTTATACAATTCCGCAAAACACAACACCAAAACTGTACATAGATGCACCTGCCTACAGCAATGCTAATGAATCATATGCAAGTATTTGATGTGATAAATGGTAATAAATCTGATCCCCTCATTTCCAGTGACTAAATCAATGCCGATTTTACGTTTTATGCTTCACCAACCATGTCACAAGAATTCAGAAACAAATTCTAGTTAGCAGTGCCACCTACCACTAACTAACCTCTACTAATGCTCTCCTAATCTCCATTCTTGCTTTGAATTGGCCATGTTTGTTCCTTTCAGATTGAATGAAGGACAATGACAAATTACGGAAGGTGTTGATAAGAAAAAGTTGGTAGTGCAGGGTGGAGAACAGATTTGTCTTCTAACTCACATAATGCATCCAAAACAAAAGGGAAACTCGAGGACTAAAAGATCTAGTTCTTCGAGCTGAAACGCAAGTTTAGGTGGCCTGGTGGGAATATGCCAAGAAAGAAACGATGCTTTCCCACAGAGAGACAACTTTCCAACTGTGGATCCATTATTATTCTTTGGATCCATCCCAAGTATTCACAAGTTTGTATTATCAGTTTTTAAAATAGGCCATTAAAAAATATTATCTTAGCTTAAGGCCAAACAAGAATGGTAATCTCAATCCTGAGGTCCATAATATGACAAAAACGAAAGTTGGTGCCCACCAAAGTGAATAGAATTCAGAGGAATTGATGTTCAACTTAGCACACAAGCATAGCTCAACATATGGTGTTTCATCTTGCCTTATGATTATAGCCTGCAGCAAAAGGTCCTCTCACAAAATAATTTCCAAATCCTTACCAATTATTAAGCATTATCTACTTCGCAATAAAACTAAAAATTGGCTAGTCAATAATCAGAAGTCTTAAGAAAACCTAATAGAATTAGAGGTGTTTGGCCTTTTATTACAGAAACAGATTGCAAAAGCAAAATATGTTAGTAGCTGAATATGCATGAATAGTGACAAACATAAGGAATAGAAAAACCTACTAATTAATAGTATAATTTTACAATAGAGGTTGCAAGCTTTTGAGTCAAAAATTAGGTTACAGCCACAATGAAACCATCCTACATGGCTTACGTGATTTTATGCATGCAAAAAAACAGTGGCTCTCCCTCCCGTGCTCTGCCAGTCTCTCTTTTTCAGTTGACCTTCAAGAGTGGATGTATCTCAATCTGCAAATGTCAAAGCTGCAAGTCTTGAGTATCAGTTGGCCGATGTTATTTAGTTTTGTGGCTTGGCTTATTTGGGATTTAAGAAATAAATTCCTCTTTAAAAGAAAGCCTCTGAACCCAAGATTATACATCTAAGGTATTCCATACGCTAAGCACTTTATTGCCGCTGAGTAAAGATTCGCTAACTTGTACATTTTTAAAAAGAAAGAGCGGATATGAGTCAATTGGACAAAGTCTCCGGAAGATACGGTAAAATTGAAAGAGGATGGTGCAGTGAGCACAAATTTAGGGCGTAGTACAACTGGGGGGCTCATTTGAATTCTTTAGGTATTGCTGATTGTTGCTTCTTTGTGAACATGGACTCATGTTCTCCCCTCTTTGCACAATTATGGACTTTGAGGTATGGCTTTAAAATAGCTTGACAAAAGAGTTATCAAAACATTCTGCTGGAATCTGATTCCACTTTTGCAATTAATATTATTATGAATCCTGATTCGTGGAAAGGTCGTCAATAGGCGCTGGTACAAAGATTGCAGGAACTATTAAACCGTCCTTAGACTGTCTTTATTAGTCATGTTGTTAGAGAAGTTAATAGCAATAGTAATTGACTAGTTAAAAATGACTTAGATCTACCTTTAAATTATCATGAATTTTTACATTTACCAACTTTTTTTATAGCTTTTGTACTCAAAACTATGTAGTAATTTCTTTTCTCATTGTTACCAATTCACTCATGAATGAATTTATTTGTTTCATTATTTTTTAGGCAGGCCAACTTAGTTGGGTTGGTTAAAAATAATGTCACACACTCTTAATGTCCATCTAATTGAATTGAGACTTGTAGATTGGCATTTTAAAAAAAATAGGTACATGTGTTTCATGTTGAAAGCACCTAGTTCTTTCAACTATTGGTGTAGTACATAACTAATGTATGAGAAGGAGTTTAAAAGGCATAAATATTCTCATTAATTATCCCTCGTTTCGTGTTTATCTCTATCGTTTGTGTCACTTCACCATATTCGTAAAACCAGGAACCCTCGTTTTCAATCCTTACAGTCTAAACCAACGTGTTATTGTACTATCGGTCTTATTTTGTCCCCTATTGTAATTTGCGATCCATATGAAGATGATGATCCCTGATCAAGTTAAAAAAATATCTCTTAGCAAGAAAGATGAGAGAAAAGTCGCTTACTATTTTGAAATATTTAATCAGCAAATATTTTCTTCCTACTTTCCTACTTTTGAGAACTCCAAGACAGTAAGCTGTAAAATCAAGGGACATTTAAATATATATAAATAAAAATTTATGAATTAAAAATTTATATTCACAAATTAAATAAAATATTATAAAATATATTTTTAATAAATATACTTAATTTATACAAAATAAATTTTATAATTTTTTTGTGTCGTATAACGTAATTATCATAAAAATTAAAGTTCATCTCCTCATGCGTGTAAGTTTTTATAGTTTTGTTACCTTTTTAAAAACAAAAAACATGGTAAATTATTAACAAAATAGTAAAGAATTCTAATGTACAAATAGCGATAATTCTTTTTGATGAATTATGCATCATATGAATCAATAGAACCTCTCTTTTTTTCTTATGTTGTTACACCTTACAACTGATATTTAGAAAACAGGGGTCTAACTCAAGGTTTATATTTTATCATTAATTAATGGTAAACAAATTTGAACTCAACTAATATATATAAACACAAATTTGAGTCTTGTAGTTTAGCCTAGTGATAAACAGCACACTTGTGTACTATAGGTCCTAAATTTTAGACTCATGTATAAAATGACTAGGCAATATAGCTTAGTTATTTGTAAAAAAAAACATATAAAAAAGGAAAGGAAAGAGCAAAATTGTATGAAAACAAACACATCGGGGGATTTGTTTGGTGTAAAATTCTTTGAATCCACCAAATTTATTTCTCCAAAAACTATTAGTATTTTTCTATTTTTATATGTAATTTATCATATTTATCAAAATCTATTCAATTTATTTCAAAGCAAACTTCTTGGCATTCAGTGACTTCGGAGAACTGTAGGGTGTATTTTTCTTTTTCCTTTTTTAATCAAAGGAACTATGGGGTTAATTTTAATAGAACAACGAGGCGAACTAGCAATTAAATTAAAGAGAGCAAGGCTCCTAATTCCTGGTTCTGCGTCACAGTCCACTAAAGAGGCAACCAAAGCTGATAAAATCGTAAGTACAGCAGAAATAGAAAGTAGTGGACCATAAATAATCATCCAACGGCAAACACAAAGCAACCAAACCCAATCCAACGGTTCTCAAACCTGTAAGAACAATCGACGCGAAAACACGGAGCCGCTCGTGCCCAGAGTTTGGAAGATATTCGCCTCGACAAGCCCAACCCACCCTCATCTGCTGGACTCCACCATCCCCTGCAAACCAAATCCCACCGTTCGTTCTCTAAATCTTAATCCAACCACGGTTACTTTTTTAACCGAACCAAACCACACCTTTTGTCCTCTTATACTCGCCCATTCTCACTCGCTTCCCCTCAGAGCTCACTCCTTGCTTACTCCTCAAGACACATCATCCTCATCTAATCTGATCTTCTCCACCACAGTAAAAACAAAAAACAGAATCAGAGACGTTAGATAGGATTAATAGATTGATCGGACGGTTGGGATGAGCTGCAACGGGTGCAGAGTGCTTAGGAAGGGGTGCAGTGACACATGCATACTGAGGTCTTGCCTGCATTGGATCGGCTCTCCCGAGGCCCAAGGCCACGCCACCTTGTTTCTCGCCAAATTCTTCGGCCGTAGCGATCTCATGTCTCTCATCTCCGCTGTCCCCGAGTCACAACGCCCTGGTACATACATTCAAAAATACCTTCGCATATATATATGTATATGTATAGTATTTAGCACTAACTTTTAATTTGACGAACCTATTTTGATCTTTTTTGGTTCGAAGCTTTGTTTCAATCGCTGTTGTTTGAGGCGTGTGGAAGGACGGTTAATCGGGTGAACGGAGCGGTAGGCCTACTGTGGAGTGGGAACTGGCACGTGTGCCAGGCGGCGGTGGAGACGGTGCTCTCCGGCGGAATTCTTCGGCCGTTACCGGGACTTCTCACGGGAGTGTTGACGTCGAATTGCGATGAGTCATCGGACAGTTTTTCCACCGTGACTCTAGCCGTTCGCAACATGCAGGCTCAATCAAAGGCGTTGGGTGGCCAGACTCAGACGCCCAATCTGAACATGAATAGCGTGCCGAGGTTCGGTGGAAAGGAGAAGCGAAGGAGGGATACGGTGTCGTTTTTGACGGAGGATTCAGGGACCACAAGCTTTGAGAGCAGTGGTGGTGATAGAAAGAAGCTCTTGAATCTATTCGTTTGAGTGAATAGAAGTAAGAGTGAGAGATTTTGTTTAGAGCGATAATAAATTAATTAATGAGGGAAGGTTGTAAGCCATTTTTTTGCCTTCTATAAGAATATGAAATGAAGGGGCCGGGAATTTAATCCGGTGAGTTTTTGGCTATAAAATTGTTGCGGCTTTTTTAATTTTCTTTTTTCATTTTAGTTTATTGGTGTGCAATTTTGCGGTTTGGTTAGGGACATAGAGGGAATTTAAATTTATATTTGGAATTTGGCGGCGTAGGTCCTCGTCCGTACTGATTAATTATAGGATGGCAGGATAGAGAGATGAACTGATAGATAAGCTGGTAGCTTAAACCAAGAGGCACTCTCATTGACGGACCACTGGCTTGAACCGCTTGACACAATTTTTTTCCCCTTTTGGCGACGCTTGATACATACTTAGCCATTGTCGGGACTGGTTAAGAATACATAATGACCTGCTCTTATGTTCCTACGCTCGTCTCATATGTGATAGGTGCAATCCATCCAATTACGGTTGCTTGATTAACTGAGAAAAATGTGGCACTTGGTTCAATCCCGGAAGTGGCTGATACCACTGCTCCAGAAAGGTGAAAGTAAAGCGAAATAGTACATGAAATGTTAAAAAAAAGGTGGTGTGATGTTGCATTTTCCTGATGATGCACAATTACCCTTTTTTGTTGGGAATTTGAAACTCGGAATCTCTAAATAAAAGAGGAGTCTGTGGCGGTCCACGGCAGCACAATTAGTTTGAACTTTGAAAGAGTAGTAATACTCGTTGGAATGCAATTTGTTAGCGATGATGACTGGACAACATCCGCAAATAAACGCGCTTACCAAATACAGCATCAGTGTCTCCTCCTAATCACAATTGTGTATTACCAATTCACAAAGGTGCAATGATCCACCTACTTCAACTTGACTGGAATTGTCACCAGCAATGACCCATAAAGCAACGCATTTTTGCTTTCTTCAACCTTACCTAAAACAGCATCTCACCTGCCCCAAGTATTTTCATATCCTTAACAATTTAGGCATGGGAGAGCTTTCACGAAATAAAACGAATTTGGACTCAATTTCTCATGGAAGCGAAGTAAGAAGATCAAGGAAGGAGGAAATAACAAGAAGAGACATTGCTTATCAAAAAAAAAGCAGGAAGAAATAATGCGTAGCTGGCATGGAAGGAAGATGCTGAGAACAGGGAAGCTGGGCCCGAAATTTTCTGTTTGCAAAGCAAAAAGATGGTGCGGGGCACGTCAGACTAGCGCCCCCAAAAGTCCTGCTCCATTGGAAGTGGGTTCCACGGCATCAAGTCATGGACACCCAAAAATTAAAAATTTCTTTTAGAAAGAAAAGCAGAAGCAAGAGAAAAAGACACGATTAAGAAAAGCCAAAAATATGTCTTATTCCAATCTAGTTGATCGCCTCGCCGCGTCTCATGCCAATATATGCTGTGGAACCCACATCATCTTCATGGGATCACTATTCTATTAGCATGCCTTGCAAAAAACTAACAAGTAGTGGGCTAGTGGTGATGGAAAAGGTCGAAGGCTAAATGCATGGTATCGAAGTGAGACAACCCCACAAACTTGGCTGAACCAGAAATTTGTAGTTTTTATGAGTAGTAGTTTGAACTCCGAAAGGAATGTTCTACAGAGTTCACTTGGTGCTCCAATAATTACTTGATGATACCCACCATATCAGCCCAACAGAGTCATATTCTCAACGATTACAAGAATTTCCCATTGTATGTAATCACGAAATGAAAACACAATTGCCTCCTAAATCCTGAGGCTGGAATCATTAACAGCAATTTGCAGTAACTAAAAGTAATCATGGAAAACTAAAACCAAACTGCTTTACTCCGGGGGCAAAACATCTCATCAAAAGAAAAAGTAGTAGCGGTTGCGAGTGACAATGGACTAATATGGGTGAACAATCATGCAGCTACATTACTACAATTATGAAAGTCCAATTAATTATCAATCGATTGGACAACTAGCAGATCAGTCCTTGCAACTTGCAAGTTGCACATGAACCAAATATAGAAAACTTCTTTTTTTTTTTTGGTTTTTAACGATGTTTTAGCTTAGAGAGTCCTTTTATCTTTTACTATAACAAAATCTTTAGCTTGATCTTTCACTCTTTTTTTTTTTATCAAGAAGAAATCTTTAGCTTGATTGAGTTGTGTGCCAAAGCGTTTTTTACTGATGCCTTATTGTCTTTAAGTTTTAAAAATGCTCATATCGCCTCTTTCAAGGTTAACGGTGTTAATTTTTCCCTCGTCCAAAGATACTATGGTGCAGACCAAAACCAATTCTAACAAAGACCCCACTCACAGATATCACACATGCCACCTTTTATTTCTTTTTATTCTTTTTTCTTATTTTCTCCTCATTTCTCTCTCTCTCCCTCTCTGTCCTTTTTCTCTCATCTCTCATTCCGCCGCCACAACCTCCTCCTCCTCTGCCGCCATCACCTCGTGTCTTCTTTCACCTCTGCAACCTCAACACCTCCTCCGCCACCACTGCTCTCTCTCTCTATTCGCACCACCACTAGTTTCTCCCTTTCTCCACGGCCTCCGCCATTTATTTCCTTTCTTCTCTTCATTCGTTTTCCTCGCTTCTGATCAAAAAATAGAAAAGAACAATCGTTTTCCTCTCTCTCTCTCTCTCTCTCACTCACATTCTTTATTGTTCGACCAAACAAACAAACTCACGCAGCTTCCTTCAAGTTGTAAATACAGTTTATCACTCTTCGACTTTTAGAGTAGTACCGAAGTCCACAAAACCCAAATGCAACTCCATCAATTTCAACCAACGCAGCAGCGAAGCAGCAAGGAGAGCGGATCGAGAAGACGAGAGAAGAGAAGGGGGTGGTTGGGGAGTTAGGGATTTGAATGGCGATTAGAGGTTTGTGAAGTACGAAGCAGAAAAAAAAAATTGATTCTCTTTATTTCTAGTTGCATGTCTCATTTTGTTTTTTAAAACTTTTGTTGGTTGTTGGTTTTAATTGAGAAATAAATGATAATGGGTTGGTTAATACTGGAGGTGGGTCTTTAACGGTGTTTTAGGTTGATTCTCATCTGGGTCTACACATGGTTGGTTTTCATTTGCGTCAATTTTTGAAAAAAATCTGAGCTTGATCACAAAAGTGGGGTTTTTGAATGTTGAAGCAAGGTGGTGGATTTTAATCATTGGTAATGTGGTTAGTCTCCCAAGTGTTCATGCTTTTGTTGAAGCCACCGTTGCTGTTCTGTAAAATTTGTTCATCTATTTTCAATCCAATTTATATGTTAAAACTCGAATCAATAACACAGTGGTGGGTTTTTTAATTCTAAAATGACCAAAACGTTTTCTTTTATCAGAAAAGACCAAAATGATTTGGCATTAGTGGGGTTGGGCGGTGCTAAATAATGAAGATAAAGGTATAATTGTTATTAAAAACACGTAATTATGTGTCCTAATGTGTCCACATATCACATTATTATATCTAACACATTATTATATCTAACGTGTCACATTAGTTATGGAGATGAAATTAATTTTCAGGCAAGCGAGCTTTTTTTTTTTGACAGAAAAAGGGAAGCCAGGTCGTGCCATACAGAAAAGCGCTAGGAGCTATTGCATCAAACCTCATGTATGCTACTAATGTAATTCCCCCAACAAAAACAAAAGAGCTGGTAACAGTAGAAACAAACAGTACCTTAGCCGAAATTTCAGCAATTACGATCTGGGCCACTAAACAGAGGCCTGGCAGCAGCTACGCTTAACATAATCAAACCCCAGGTTGACTCTCTCTTTCGTTCGATAACATCTCAACTCTTATAATTCCACTTTGCACTTCGGATGAAAGGTATACGAAACGCATTGACGAAGAACTTAAGATGAAAGATTGAATCAGAGAGGAATTGAGAACATCATTACAAATATTTACACATACGTTTCACCTATGAAGAAAGCAAAGCACCTCTATACAATCTAATCTGAATATAAAATTCATGCCAACTGCGCAAACAAAATAGCTTTCTCTTTTCGTATCCGAATAGGCCGACTGTGAAAATCTTCTGGTTTTACAAGCCACAACCAACCATCCTTTTCTTAGTCTTTTCTCTTATTATCAACAGTTTCTTGAATCCGGGTGAAAGGGTTTGATTTTGGGTTAGCATATCAGGTAGTCAAGCGATGTAAGCCTTATACTTTTGTTATCATGGTGGAAGGCACACGGTTTAGTTGTATAATATGTGTTCTCATACTGGATTCCTTCACCTGGTCACATAAACACTCTTCGTCAGAAAAATTATGAGAGAGAACTTTCCGATAAATGAGTTCTATCCTATTCATAATTCCTCTGGAAAGTAGATTACCTGCGTTGCTGCAATTGTTGACAAAAGATCTCTACATTGATCAAGCAAAGCACGCTCCTTGGCAGTAACATTGGCAAGTTCACTTACCGTGGAGTTCGCATCCGCAACCTATCAATAGTAAATTCATTAAAAGAAATACAACATCAATACTTCTGTTGTCAGTGAGATAGGACCATAATCAATTGTCACCACCTTCTTACCATCTACAATAAAGGTCGAGAGGAGAAGAAACCAGAGAAAGTGAAACAAGAAACCAGCATAAAAAAAGCACAAGGTTAAATACTAATATCTAATGTGACGCCAAGATATTTTATCCTAGAGCAGTGCACTTTAATTTTTTTTTTAGGACATGGAAGCCTCACTAGAGACATTTTCCTAGACTACCAAAATCCCTTCCCACCCATGGTGAGCTTTGAATCCGGGACCTCAAGGTCCCAAGGTGGACTTAATTACCACTAAACCAAGTCACTTTGCTCACTTTAATTAACCATGAACTGCTTGTCAAATTCAGTAAACACTGAACAACCTATAGAGAGGAATATATTGATAATTTTGCATGCAACAAGCACATACCATCCAAGTGCATAATCCTAAACAAACCCCGTCTAATTGTATCCACAGAATTTGGCTCTCCTTTCAGGCAGTAATCCACAGTTCAAAATACTAGTAAATTCATCATCATAACAAGAAAGTCTATAGTCAACCTATTACTCAGGACCAAATAAAAGAAATGCCCCCTTTTCCCCCGCAATTGCAATCATAACTTAATATAGCCTGTGAAGAAACGGTGCTGAAGAAAGAAATGCAGAGTTAAGCCACATAGGTAAAGAAATTTGAAGCAAAACTTCATATTTAACAACGTCACCAGAAATCAAAATAGAAAATTCACAATCAGTGGTTATTCCTTCCTAGGAAAAGAAGTAGATTCCTCAGAGCATAATGAGGAGGTCATATTATCTGAGTGTCCTTGTGATATTTGTCTAGTGTAGAATTATTCGGAATATTTTCCAAACAAGAGACCAGCAGGTAGAAACTACATATGGTAAGATACATGTGCAAGGTGCAACAATGAATGTTTTCGTATAAATAGATTAAAACAAGGTCCAAATGTAACTAATAAAGAATTATGAATCAGAATAAGAAAGAAAAAAATATCATCTAAGCCAGATAAATGTTTTTTCCCCTCTGTTGGAGAGAAGGCAAATTACCTTTGAAGATAAGCAGCATATGGAGGATGCCATTGCCTGCATAACATCAACTGCTGAACATATAGCATCCTTCACATTTTGGACATCTGCCTGTAAGCATAAGGAGAAAATAAGAAATTATCAGGTCTCATACACATATGAAACTATGACAAATGCAAATTTATAGAAGCAGTGCAGTTGAGTACCCTGGCTCCACCAACAACAGGTAGCCGAAGTGTGCTAGCTCGCAAAGCTTCGATAGCCCCTGACAGAGAGCAGGAGTAATCCTGATCCACATGCGACCATTCTTCCAAAAATATCATCTGTGATAATCTTGCATAATTGGTTACAAATACAAAAAAAAGAAAGCCTCAAATAAGAAGTGAATAAAGGAAGGTTTTGGCTTCATGCCTTGGACATTATTTAGAAAACAGGACCTTGGTAATAACACGCAAGGCAATTGCAACAAGGATTCTTTCACACTCTATTTTCACATTCATTTTACAGGATTGAAAAGACGTTCTTTCAATTTCCATGCAAAATGGATTTAGCAGCACAAAACATAGAAGACCAAGAGAAAGTATAGCTAATTTTAAGTGCAGTGAGAAATAAAATATCAGCAGTCATATGGTGTGGTGAAAATTTAATGATAACAAAATTTTGAAAGGGAATCCAATAAATTAATTAGTAGTCTGACAACTTACTTGCCCCTTGAGTATGGAAGTTAGCTTCAAACTATGCCTCAGCCATTGCAACTCTGTTCTCTTTGCTCTAACAGATTCACGCAGCTCTGATGTTGTTAAACGTGCATTATACAAGTTTTTCTGATGCAGTGCGTAAAAATAGGACTATTAGACCAAACAATTCATCTTGCGAAATGGAATCTAGTGAATAGAAGACAGTTTAACAGAAAAAGAAACAAATGGTGAATTTTGAAGGAAGCAATCTGCTTATCGACATCTGAAAAGGGGATCATGTAATTATACTTTCAGTAGTCAAGCAAATCCCCAGTTCATGTTTAACAAACATTAGTTTTGATATAATATCCTATTATCAGAAAGTGATAGTAATTCATTTTCTTCATACTCTAGTCAGATAATTACAGACTGGCCATAAAGAAATAAACAGCAATCAAAATTCTTAAGAAATCTAGACTAGGAAGATGACAGTAGTATACTTTAAACGTCTACTCAATTAGCAATCCATTCATAAATGAAGAGTAATTCAAACAACACAATCAATTCAAACCAGTTTTTCAACGCCAGAGAAAAATAGAAAAATAGAACTCGTGGAAAAGAAAGTAGGCAGCAGCCATACCTCAGCATTCAACCTCTGAGCTAAAAGAGCATTATCAGTTCTTGCATTGACAAAACGCCACTGCAATAGCCGGTTGTACAATTTCCTCAACAAATGCCCGTCAACAATACGATTCTCTCCAATCTTCCCTCGCCTTATATCAGCAGCAAAGCCCAAAATGGAAGGTGTACTATTCAAACTGCTGAAATTACTTCCCACCCCACCTCCTATTGAATTCCTCACACTTGAAGGGCTCAATCCCCTGGCTGGAGACAATGCAGCTGCTGTAGACATCCCAAGCTTATTGGGTGATGCAGACCGTAGTGCTCCCCTGCGAATAGGAGAGGACTGCCCTCTTGTGTTCACAAATCCTTTTGGAGACGATACTGGACTATCAAACCCAAATTTCTTAGGTGCAACAAGCTTGGCTGGTACTGGACCTTTCAGTCCAACAGTCTTGGAGACGGGTGAACCAGGCTCAGGTGGCTGTTTCCGGAGTCTGTTATTAGTCTCTTGCAAGAACCTCGCAGGCACCATTATCCCACGGGTTCCTCGATGTCCTTGTCCACCACCAACATGGCCGTTATAACCTTCCGAAGTACTGCCAGAGGACACGCTCTCGGTATCAGAAGTCACAGACTGTTCGCACTGTGAATCTGACCCATTAATTTTCTCCGAATCAAGATTGCTCGAATCGGAGCTCAATCTACTCTCAATTGAACATGACCTGTTATCAATCATTGAATTCTGCAACGCTCTAATGATATTTGCACTCACACCAGATCCAATAACTCTATTCCTATCATCACCACCATCCACACTCCTGCTCAACGAATTCGGCTGCCGCATCCTTGCTGGCCACCGCTCTGGCCTGGAATTTTCCGCTTGCTCCACCGCTCTTGTAGGCGTCGCCGCCTTCCTCCTCTCCGGCGTCCCTTTCCTGATCGGAGACGGAGTCGGCTTAGCTTTACTCACTTGCAGAGAAAAAGACTCACCTTGAAACGAAACAGACAAGCTTCTCGTGGAAGTAATCAGCATCCTCTGCGCATTTGACACCTCACCATTGCCAACCCCAACTCGCATGTCCAACGAATTCGGCCTCGGCGTAACGGCCGGTCTCCGCTTCACCGATTGTGACCGTTTGACTGCTGCTGGAGCTGGAGTCATCGCTGTCGTTGGCCGAGAAATCAGAGGCGATGGGCACCGTTTCGAGGCGGAGGAGGAAGAGGATGGTGTAGACATGTAGCGAGAAGTGACTTCTCTGGACTTAGGACGTCGTGGAGCTAGTGCATTGTCGGGGTCTGAGGGTAATAGCGGAGGCCTTGTTTGGTTCCCGTTCTGCGGAGTCGGAGTCCTCTTGGGGTTAATCGTAGTGGACACTGCAGCTACCATCATTGAAACGGAGATCCTAAAGGGAATTCACTTCTCATCCTCTCTGTTCTTCAACAAAGGCTTTTCCCAAAACCCTAATTTTCACAGCGTTAAACTCCGTCACCATAAACCCTGTTAAACTCTCTCTCCCTCTCTCTCACACACACACACAGAGGGAAATAAATATATGTTTACAGTAGTATTGAACTAGCGAGGAAGTTAAAGAGAGACGATTTCGGTGATTTCAACAGACCGGAAAACTGGCGGTCACCGTTAACCTGCGAGAGAGAAGCAAGAGTGGGACTCTGAGTGAGCGTTGTTCAAGCCAGATATGGGAGCATAACTGTCGTCCTAGGCTTTTTTGTTTTTATGGGACACGAAAATTAATTTGTTAATTAAAAAATAAAAACAAAACTGAGGTGACGACTCGCAAAGAGACACTCGCGGGTTATATGGGGAGGTTGGAGACTCGCGTAGAGGAGGAGGTGACGTGGCGTGAGTGTAGGGGCATTTTGGGGATTTCGGGTATTGAAATCGGTGAGGAAATTACACGTGGGGGCGAGTGAGAGGGTCTATGTTGCATGCAGTGGGGGTGGCATGAGGAGGGGACTAATGAGAGCCGTGAATGGATCGTCGGAGAGACGTTACGCTAACGACACTTCAATTTTAAATATTATATTATTTTTTTCTGGGGAGTAAATGCAGCCGTTTTGAAATTCCTAGGTTTTACGAGGAACATTCAATTGGGATTTTTGTTCCAATCATTTGGATCACCCAAGTTTTTTCTAGCTATTTTGCATATGATTAAAGAGTTTCTATTTACACAAAATTGAATTGGTTATTTAACAAGAGACATTTACAAAGCACACGTAGTGTAAATGATAAAATGGTTTGAGTTGGCTTTAATAAAGTGACAGTAGAGATAGCATCATTGTTGTTGGAAAGATGGAGTTAACTGTTTGTTTATGGTAATAAGGTACTTTGAATAGTTCAATTAAGATTTACTAAACCATGACTTAGCTTGAGATTAACTGGAAAGTGATGTTTAAAGTAAGACTGCAAGAAAAGGCCAGCTAGACAACATAGTTTTACTGATAAGACATCTTGGTATCAACTCATATTAAGAAATAAGAATGTTTTGAGTGATTTTTAAAAAAAAAACAATAACAGTTTTTTGTTAGGTAAAGGATGTAATAATCAACATATAATATTAAGCAATTAATCATCATTATTATTGTTTGAGAATATCTATACGCAATTATGCTAATAATTAACACTACAAAAATTCTCCATCATGATGTTGTCAACATTAATGGACCTATAATATAATAAGAATGGATTATAGAATTATCTGTTTTTGTAAACTTTGCTTCTCATTAAAGCGCCCATCCTCTGCCATCACTTTCTTTAGAAGTTATGATTTTTGATATTATATGGTCATGGACCAAATGAGAAAATGAAGAATGTAATTAATTTGTAATCACCAACTAAATAAAGACTATTATTCAAATTAAGCAAAGTCAGTTGCGTCACCAATAACCAATCCCTAACTAACACTTGATTAGTAATCCTCTAATCATGGTGGTGAAAGGGACTAACGTACTCTCCTTTGAGTTATTGTAAATCAACTCTCTTTAAGTTAATCTCAAGTCTTTGATAAAATGTTAGTAATTAATTTGCTTCTTCCACGTGTGTCATCTTAAGAAAAAAATAAGCAGACATAATCCTTCCTAATCCCAACTATTCCTAATTTTTTCATTAATCATATATATTTGATGCTAATCTCCAACTACTGATGGTTGATAACCTGTTATCATTAGTTATGATTATAAAGATTAACTTTAAATTCTATTATTTTTTATATCCTCCTCATTTTTTAACACCTTGATCAAAGTTTTAAACCACAATGGTAAATGAATTATATATTGTTGAATGAGACACGATGACATTAGAAAATGTCATTCATATGCACTCCTATTAGGAATTAAATATTTTTTTTTTTAGTCCTAAGATACAAATCTATTGGGTTCTGGCACAAGTATATTTAACCACAGATTTTTTTTCCCCTTTCCGAACAACGTGGCCTGATTAATGTATTTCTTGTTAATGCAATTGCAACTAAAATCTCTCTGAGGCAAACTACTGTTTATAACTTACAAGTAACATTTCCTAATAATGGATCAATTCGATTGCTTTTCTTGATTTAAGCAATAATCTGGGCTTTAGTTCCAGAGACATGTAACTAACTGGACCAACAATCTTTAATTCTGGTCTTCTAGCTTCAACCATATGGCCATGTATAAAACAAAACCCTGAACTGGTATATAAATCTAGATGAATTTGAGATTATGAGGTCTAAAAATCAGTATCACATCATGCACTCATGTAATCCATGAAATTTAATGCATCTAAGGACCACCTAATGTAGTCCCTTCCTTCTGTAGCACTCAATTTACAAGATGTCACTTTATTTTCCCTTGTGTACTATGCACATTCCACAAGGATTCAATTATTCTCTCTTGTTGGAGGTTTCAGGTTAGACTTAAAATGCTTTGTTCATGTAAATGAAGCTGGCAGATTTCTGTAGTTAAGCAGAAGGAGTAGTTTTTAAGATAACAGTAACCATTTATTGAAACAATGGCAACAAAAGTCACTCCATTGTCTATGTTTTCACCAGGGCTTTCCAAAATGATTATTTACTACTGAATAAATGTTTCCGGATTGGGTTGAAATATCAGTTATATAGAAGATTGACATCACTTATGAGGCATGATGAAAAAGAAATTGCTTTTGCAATACTGCAAATGTGAAGTAATGATGTAATGATATTTGTCACAAGTTGCTTAACTAATTAATTACCTGGACAACCAACAAGACTTGTATGGGCTTCTCTTCCTTTCAAGTCTCGAGTTCGAGTTTTTAACTCGGAGAAATCCTAAAACTCGGTAGAGAATGTTTTGCCGCCAACAAGATTGCAATCCTGTCCAAGTACCCTGACTTACTAGTTACTGGTCACTGAGTACTGTTTTATTGGCAATAAAAGAAGGCAAAGCCCCCACTACTTAGCATAAAGAGGAACAGAAAACAGAAACACAAATTATTGTAATTATCAACATTGCAGCTAATCCAAGGGCATCTCTTTCTAGGATGCTCCGACCCTGTATGTCTTTCCCTTGCTTTCATACTGTCTCCTGCTCTAATTGGGGCCCATCATTCCTTCTCCATGTCAATATGCATTACATACACCTCTGCAACTTCAGATGATGCTCTAGTTTTTTATAACTTTTATGACCAAGTTCCGGTGGTGGTTGGAAAGTTTCTATACTGAATCATTCAGATTCTTATCAGCTATTGCTTTTCTTATAATAATGAAGATACAGAACAAAACAAACAAAATTTCTGCCCTCTTCTTTGCATGTGCTGGTGTTTTCGATCAGATTATCCATCATTCTTATCTGTGTATCTCAGTTTAGATTATGTTAACCTCGTAAACGGAATCCATTTAATATTTATCCTAATATTTTCTTAATTAAGTATACTTAATGAATGATTAGGTGAGACATCTAGTATTGACCAAAGTCTTAATCTTTGTTATGTTGTGGAATGGAAAGTTAACAAATTCTTTCGGTTCTTCAGAAAACATTAGTTCAACAGACCGCATCTAATTTTCGAATTGCCATCTAATTTGGTTACCTGATTTGTATTAATAAAGCAATTTTCTCTGCAAAGGTGCAACTGAATGGAAAAGTTTATCTGATATGAAATTATTAAAAAGATTGGCAAGTTGATTATGACTATATCCTGGGTCTTCCGTGCTGACATCAGATACTGATGACCATAGGCTAATTCGTTATTAACTTGGTAAAGATGATATATTAAGTCAAATCACATCTTTTAATTGTTAAATGATTGTCTTTAAGAGTTGGAAAAGGTCATGACTTAAATACCACTTTATATTGGTTTTAAAGTTATTAAAACTCATTAAGAAATGTTTCTAAACTTAAGTATCATAGCCCCACGTTGAGAAGACAATCGATCTACTTTCATTTTCATGCTTTGATCCCATTGCTTTAGTTAGTATGATATTTCTTCCACTAGCTAGAAAAGGGAAGATTGTGACAGTAGGGACTAAAAAATTTGTTAAGATCCCTTTTTTAATTTTAATAATGTTCGTCAAAGTTGTTTATACAATTACTTATTAGTCTGGTAATACTGGAGTCATTTCGTTCAGTTTTGATTTTATTGAATCACAAACTGGCAAAGAAATTATGAGCGAGAGAAAGCGAATGCACCGAATGAAGGTGTTGATAGATGGTAAATGATTGGCTAATATAAAGTAACGACAAGAAAGAAATTGGTTGCAATAAAATTAGCTTAAAGATTAAGAGATCAATTTCTGTTTTTGGGTCTGGTCAATGTGGTTGGTGATTACAGGTTATTGATTCCACACTTGCTTTTATGGAATTGTGCTTTTTTTAGGTTTTGGTTTGGTCACCTCCAAGTTAGATATTCAAAGATAAAAATCACTATTTATTTATATGCACAGTCAAAACCTGACACGTTAATTAAATTTTTAGTCTAATGTCATTGACTAATTAAGAGGAATTTCGAAGTAAACATTGTTGTTCACGTTTCTAAAACGAGGCTCAGATACGACAAGAGCCCGGGTGCATCTGCCGGGGTTTTCAAGAGATCATGGAGCATGACAAGAATAAATTACTTGTTTTTCTTGCAAGACTTGCGCTTCGCTTGATAAGGTATAATCCCCGGATACCAAGAATGCAAACAGGAAAGTCAAATTATGCACTTTGATTCAGAACGGATTGTGTTTTGATGCATCCAATATAGTTTATGAAAATCCAATAGAACAACTCAAATGGCTTTAGAAATTAAGAGACTTGATAAGATTGTAAATTTAAAACCGTACCTCAAACTAGGAAAAGAAAAACCTTGGGAAGAACGAAGCTTAAGCACAAATGTTCAAATGGTAAATTAGCTGCCTGCATCCATATCCCCTGTTTTGGTCAAGGTATTTTTTATTTACATAAAGCCAAAGTAGACAGTAACATTGCGAATTTTCGTCCACTTTAACACAACTATTACAAACACAACGTAAGCAAAAAACACAAGTCACTTGTGTTCTCTGCATAAAGCAAATTTCTTAAGAACGTGGCTACATTCTTCATTTGCTTGTAGCATATTATGTTATTCAGAAAGGCCTAGGTAGTCAGCTGACCTAATATACCATCCTTGGGATGACCGGGACTTGGAGGAGCAGGCTTGGGAATGAATGGGTTCAGAGGAGTGCCATGCTCAATGGGTCCAGGTTTTATGGAAGCCTTGGAACTTGGAACCGGATCGATGGGCCGGTAGTCTTCCAGGTTGACGTTGTGGGCATCAGGCTTTCTTTCAGTGCCTGGGTTGCGGCCATTCTCCTGGGAATTTTGAGAGAGAATAAGATCTATTATGCTGAAGAAAATCTTTCTACAAAAATTCAACGGATCGTCACATATGTACCTTGAGTTTCCTGTTTGCCATTCTAATGCTGCCACCGGAATCAGTGAAGATCACATCTGGAATAGCATTTAGAAACAGAATGGTGTCACTGACAACATGTTTTGGTTCCTGTTAATAAGATACCACAAGAAATGGACTGGAAAACATTGTCTTTGAACCACTGATAAGCATAACCCTCAACAAGTTCCTTCCAGTATACAGATTTGTTCAATACACATATTTATCATCAAACAAATTCAAAAAAGCCCGGTCACTTTGATCAATGAATTCCAAGACGCAACAGTCAACCTGAAGCGTGATGGCCTTGCCGCCAAATATAGTGATGCCAACATGACTTGTAAAATCCCAATATTACTCTTAAAATGATTCCAAGGGGGAAAACATGCAAATAAATGAAACAAGAAGGAACAGAAGCAACGACAAGCAAAATTTCACAATCGCTAAAATTCAAGGAAACATATAATGATGTTTGCCACCTTGCAGCACAAAACTTACAAGTTACAAGCTATGTCAAGTTTAAAGCATGTCATTTGCA